>PVHY01005386.1:0-82560 GCA_004024945.1 Uropsilus gracilis | reverse complement strand
TCACAAAAAAAAAAAAAAAAAAAAAAAAAAAAAAAAAAAAAAAAAAAAAAAAAAAAAAAAAAAAAAAAAAAAAAAAAAAAAAAAAAAAAAAAAAAAAAAAAAAAAAAAAAAAAAAAAAAAAAAAAAAAAAAAAAAAAAAAAAAAAAAAAAAAAAAAAAAAAAAAAAAAAAAAAAAAAAAAAAAAAAAAAAAAAAAAAAAGGCAACAACAACTGCTGGTGTAAATGCTAGAGAGAAAAAACACTCTTACAGACTGGTGGGAATGTAAACTGGTCCAGCCACTGTGGAAAGCAGTGTGGAGGAACCTCAAACTAATGAAAATGGAATTACCATTTAAAAAATATATTTATATATAAATTTCACATCATTGTAATCCCAGGGATTTACCCCCAGGCCTCCCCACCATTTCCCTCCTCCCCCCCTTGCTCGAAGTTGTGTGCTTCAATTAGGTGCTTACCTTGTTTTGACTTTTCCTCAAGCCTTTTGTTTATTTTTCCCCCTATATCCCATATATTAGTGAAACCATTTGACTTCTGTCTTTTTCTTTTTGCCTTGCTTCTGCTAATATGATTTCTTCTAAGTACATCCATGTTATAAAATCATCAAATTTGTCATTTTTAATTGATGAGTAATATTCCATTGTGTATATATTCCACTTCTTTTTCATCCAGTCATCTGTTTTGGGGCATTTAGGTTGCTTCCAAGTCCTTGTGATTATAAATAGTGCTGCAGTAAACATCTGAGCACAGGTGTCCGTTTGTACCGACATTAAGGTCTCTTTTGGGGAGAGTCCCAAGAAAACAATCGCTGGGTCAAATGGTAGTTTCATTTTCATTAATTTGAGGGTTCTCCACACAGCTTTCCATAGTGGTTGGACCAGTTTTCATTCCCACCAGCAGTGTAGTAGTGTTCCTTTCTCTCCACATCCTCACCAGCAATTCTTGTTGCCTGTTCTTTGGATGTGGGCCATTCTTACTGGTGTAAGGTGGTATCTCATTGTGGTTTTGATTTGCATTTCCTTGATTACTAGTGACGTTGAGCAATTTTTCATGTGCCTGTTGGCCATTTGTATTTCCTCTTTGGGGAAGTATCTTTTTAGTTTTTTTTTCTTTTTTTTTTTTTATTGGGTTTCTTGCAGAAACAATTTGACCCAGCAATCTCTCTTCTGGGAATCTACCCAAAGGAGATCTCAGTGTGTGTACAAAGGACACCTATGTTCGGATGTTTATTGCAGCACTTTTATAGTTGCAAGGACAAGGAACCAACCCAAATGTCCCCAAACAGATGAATGGATGAAAAAAAAAGTGTCATATATACATAATGGAATATTACTCCTCAATCAAAAAGGACATTTTGATGATTTTATGGTAATATGGCTGTATCTAGAAGAACTCATATTATTTGCAGAAACAAGTCAGAATGAAAAAGACAGAAACCAGATGGTTTCACTAATATATGGACAATCAAAGGAAAGTACACACGGGGTTTGGGGGGGCTAGTGGGAGTGGCCAGGGAGGAGAGATGGTGAGTGACCCCAGGGGGTTACAATGATGTGAAATACATATATAAATATATTATTTATATAATAAAAATAAAGGCACATTGAAAAAGAGAAAAAAAGTGTGGTTGAAACCAATATTACTTAATATTTTCCCAGGTGCTTATTGGTCATTTTTACATGATGTTTTAAAAATTATTTTTGTTCTTTTGCCTAATCTGACCTGGAAGTTTATCTTTTATTCATATCTGAATGTTATTTATGTAGTCTAAATAGAAATTTTCTGTCTGATACAGGTATATTTTCTCCCAAGTCATAGTTTAGTATTGCTTCTTTTATTAGTATTTTCTAATTTGCATAGTTTTTATTTTAATGAAATATATACCATTCATCAAATTTTGATCTTTATAATTGTCTATCTTTCCATGTCCTAAAAATTGCCTACTATGGCATAAAATTTTTTGTAAGTATCAGAAGACATAATTCTAGTACTTGTATTTATATCTATGATCACCTTGAAAATTATTTCTGTGAACAGCACTTTAAGAGAAAATTATGTGTCATTTTTATTGAGCGACATATTACCTTTCTTTGTCTTTAAAATTTTTTCATCACAGTAACTAGGCTCTACAGTATAAGTCTGAACATAACCACGTTCACACATATATGCTTTTTTGTGGGCATTCTTTTCTTGTATGCCATTCAGTTGATAACATATTTATTCATCCATCATTTAATATATATAATTCAGTTGCATATTTTCTTCATCACATTTAATAAATTATTCTCTTCCTAGTCTTAGTAATTTTAAAGTTTTATTTTGAATGTGCATTTTTATAAGCATCTTCAAAAATATATTTAAATTAAATATTTTAATGAAAATATATTTGCACTTAAATGTGTTATCTTTATATTTAAAATTGTAATACATTTCAATGTTTAGTCTTATGTTTCTGGAGTAGATTTATTAACATTTTGTTAAGGGTATTTAAATTATTATATTATTGAAGTATAATCAACTTATAGCATTTTATTCCTTTCAGATATACAACCTAATGAGTTGACATTTATATACATGGCAAATTAGTTAACATTAATCACCATATAGTTGAAGTTGTATTTCTTCCCCTTATGGTGAGGAGTTTCTTTCATAGCCACTTTCAAGTGCTGTATGTTGTACCCTATGACATTTATTTTATAATTGGAGATTTTGTCCCTTCGTCTCTCTAAACCAAATCTGGTGTTCCCTCCCTGCTCTCTTCTGACCAAAAAACAAAAACAAACAAACAAAAAAACCTCATCTATGTATCTATGTACTTCTTTTTATTTTGTTTTTGGGTGTTTAGATTCTATGTAGAAGTAAAATCTTACTGTGGTTGGAATGATATGTCTCATCTAGTCTCTGGCAAATGAGTGCTGCCTGCCTCTATCACTTCATCTGCTGGGAGTGTAAGAGTCAAATCCAGGCTGAACGTATAAGGGTGCCTGAACAAATTGGCACCTTGCTCCTCAAAATCAGGCTCTTCAGTATCTTGAAACAATGATTAGAATGAGGAATTGAAGACACTAGTTAAAGAAAAAAGTTACTGCAAGCTGAGAGAGTGAGACAGAGTTCCAGGGAAACTTCTTTAAACACAGAGGATCCCTGCACAATGGCTGGGTTCAGCTTACAGTGTTTGGACAGTGGCTGGCTACATTCCACTGGAAGAGGGCACTGATTCTCATGTTCAACTGGTTTATGTGCTGTCATAGATTATGTATTTTATAGGTGGTGTGTGGAAGACGGATGGCGAATCCCACTTACAGGCTGAGATCTGTATAGAAAGTAGATCACTCAGCTCTCTAATGTGCATGCTCTGTGTTGTGATGGTTCTAGTCAGGAGTTCAGAATTCTCTGTTTCTTCAGGCTCAAGAATATGGTTGGCTGTAAAGATAACTTGAACATGCAGTGACCTAAGCATTTTATAATTTGGGGCACCTGAAAACTTTTGTATGTTATTTATCTAAGGCTACTTGGAATCATCATTCAGCTAATATGGGATAACAGTGGCCAGTCCCTTGTTTATGTTCTCAATATGGTATTTGTCCTTTCTGTGTGACTTATTTTACACAGCATGATTTTTCCAATTTTTACCCTGAGTAGTATTTGTGTGTGTTTGTGTATGTGTGTACACATAGATTTGAATCTCATACATTCACACATACATGCATATATGTATACATACACAAATGCAATAATAACAAAAAATGATGCAGTGAACATAGAGATGCTTATGTCTTTCTTTTTTCTTTGAATGAACACCCAAACGTATAATTGGATTCGGATCATATGTTAGTCCTATTTTCAGTTTGTTGAAGAACATTCATACACTTCTTCAGAGTTGTTACACCAGTATATATTCCCACCAAGACTATACTTTTCTCACACACACTTGCTGTCCCACATCTGATAATGACATTTACTTTTCTCAGCTAAAGTTCCTAGAATGATTTCTGAAAAAAAAAAAAAAAATATATATATATATATATATATATATGTCCTATTTATTTGGGATAAGCATTCACTCACAGTCCTGTTTATCTTTCTACACATAATTTATTTCTGTAAGTATTATACCCTCTAAATTAATCCATGTTGTTGCAAGAGTAAACTTCCTATTTTGTTTTTCTTAATAGCAGGGTTTATTCCATTATCTATTATGCCATATCATCTTTAGCCAGTCATTTTTTTATGCCATATAGGTTTTTTTCCAACTATAAGCAACTGTAAATAATGCTACTAAGAATGTGGAAGTACATATATCTCCTTAAAGGAATATTTTCACAGTGCTCGGATAAATCCTCTAAAGTGGTATGTCTGGGTAATATGAATATCTTTTATTAGTTGTAGAATCTTCTCATCACTGATTTCTATAGATGCTGTGCCAATTAATTTTCTACTAAAGTAAACAAGGATTCCTTTCTCTCCACATTCACTCCAATGCTTGTTTCTTGTTTTTCAGAAAATAGTACTCTCGTAGGTATGCAGTAATATGTCATTGCTGTTTTCATTCACTAATATTAAGAGATGGTAAATATCTTTTCATATGCTTCTTTGGGTTTTTGTTGTCTATTCAAATATTCTGCCCATTTTCAAATCATATGTTTATTTTAATGTCTGAGTTTTATGAGTTCTTTATATATACTAGATACTAACCCCTTCTCAAATATAAGATGTGCAAAAATCTCATGCTCAGTAAGGTGTCTTTTCATTTAGATTCAAATTTCTTTCACTGCAGAAGTTTCTTTAAAAGAATGTAGCCCATTTGTTTGTTTTATTTTGTTTCCCTTGTCATTGGAGTCAATTTTCAAAGACATCTTTTTGGCTAAAATTAGGTAGTTTATTACCTATGTTTTTTGTTACATATTTTATGGTCTTAGATCTTATATGCATGTGTTTAACCCCTTTTGGAATGATTTTTCTGGTTGGTGTGGAACACTGGTCTAGCTTTAGTATTTGTATATACCTCTACGGTCTTTCCAACTATAGTTATTGAAAAAAAATTTGCTCCATTTAAGTTTCTTGGTTCTTTTTCATAACTTAGTTGTTCATATGTGTGTGGTTTTATTTTGTGTCTCTCAATTTTGTTCCATTGATCTGTGTATTTTTTTAAAGGATATGAAACATGGGAGCATGGGAGGCAAAAATAAAAGCCGATTACATTTTTTTTTGTAGGAAGTATGCTGGACATTTAAAAAGGCATAATCCAGTGATTCCAAGCTTTCATTTTGAACACTCTTTTGTTCTAGTATTTATTGTTATAATTTATTCCATAATGAATATTCATTTTGTGGTCTTTGCCTTTCAGTTATTAATAGAGGAAAATATCTTTTACTTTCTTTCAAACATTTGTTAATTCTGAAAATTATTTCCATCCCATTTTTAATTTGACTTTTAAGGGAATAATGTTTAATGCCTTTGTTATATGTAAATGAAAAAACCTACAAAGTTGCTTTTATAAAATAAGATCTAAGTGCCTCATTTCTTTGCTGAATTTTTCAACTGCTGAACCACATGTGTATTAAACCTGTCAAACAAGGTGTGCTATTAAAAGATATAGCATTAGCAAACTCACAAAGGTGAATGGCTAAATTTTCTCAACTCTTGTTTAGTTATTATGTTATAAAATATAGAACTACAAAAATAAACATTTATTTATAGTCATAATAACTGCCAGTTCTGCCATGGTTTCTAATCTAGTATACAATTAACTAAAATAATAAGTTCACAAATATGTATTTGCAGTACAATTTTTGCTAGGTAGAAGCTGTTAAAGCGCAAAGTCCCATGCTGTTGCTAGTAGTGTAAAATGAAATATTTGGGCCACATTTATCCTCTATTAAGAAAAGCAGGGAAATATAAAGATATTAATGAACTCATAAAAGTTTTGCTTTCTATAAAATTATTTCTACATTCTTCCATTGACAATATAAACTATTTTCAAATTATTTCTTTCAATCCTAGAATTTTTCTTTAGAAATGATCACACTGCAAAAATGTATTTTATTATTTAATATTTATTAATTTGTTTCAGTTACTGCATTTAAATTTTTTTTAGCTTAGACATTGTAGCTATTGCCACCCTTACAATGAATACCCCCTAGAATGCATATTTATTAAGCATTTATTTAAGTAATGTTTCTAATTTTGCCACTGGTTACTGTCATAGAAATGAGGTGATAGCTCATTATGCTAAAAATGATAGCTCATTTTCCTAAGCCAGGCCATGTTGCCCATACCTGTAACCCCAGCGGTGGGAGCCTGAGGCCAGGGATCGCTTGAGTCTGCGGGTTAGAGACTACATAGGGCAACGTAGTGAGACCTAGCTTCTAAAAAACTAGCGGGTGTGGTGGCACAAGCCTGCAATCCCAGTTACCTGGGAGGCTGAGGCTAGGGATCATTTGAGTCCGTGGTTCTGGACTACCCTGGGCAACATAGCGAGACCCAGTCTCTTAAAAAAAAAAAAAATATATATATATATATATATATATATATATATATATATATATATATATATATATATATATATAATTTTCCTGGTAATAAATTATGTCAAAAATCTTTTTTCTTCTGCCCAGAAGTCATGTGAATATAGTCTTTGGAGCAATGTTTATTTAGATCTTTTGTTATTTTTATTGTTTTGTTTTGCGTTGTTATTGAGTTACTTTTTTTTTTTTAATTAGCCTCTTATTGGATGGGTATCATTTCATATCTTCTCCCAATCCATAGGGTGTTTTAGCTTTTGTAATGTCTTCATCTGAGTTATAGAAACTTTTCAGTTTGATACTCTCCCACTGGTTTATTTTTGCTTTTACTTCTCTTGCCATTAGATTTGCTCCCTCAAATAGATCTCTTTAGGAGAGTATTACCTATGCCTTCTTTTATAAATTTTATGGATTTATATCTTATGTCCAATTCTTTTATCCATTTTAATTAATTTTTATGAAGCTAAGTAATGATCTGTTCCATTCTTTTGCTTCATGCCTGTCAAGTTTCCCAACACCTTTTACTAAAGAGATTTCCTCCTTTCATGGACTCCTGTGTCAAAGATGATCTGACCTTTTTTTTTTTTAAGACTCTCTAGTCATGTTCATTGTTCTTTGATTTTGTTTTTATTTCAATATCATAACTATGATTAATATGACTCTAGTGTGGTTTAAAGTTTGATAGTGGTCTTTGGTAGTTCCATTACATTTTTTATATTGTTCCATTCATTTTGATAGGTATTTTATTAAACCTATAAAGTGTTTGGGTCAACATGGCCCTTTAATTCTTTTCTCTTGCAATCCTTGAAACATTTTCTTTCCAATTCTTTGTATATTCTATTTCCTTTGTCAGTGTCTCATAGTTTAAAATGCATAGATACCTCACCACCTTTGTGAGATTTACTCCCAGGCATTTCATTTTGTTGTAGGTGTAGATAGGATTGTTTTTCAAATTTTCTTATCTCTAATTCTCTTTAATTACTTGTATATAGATGTAATGGCACACAAATAGACACACAGACCAATGGACTAGAATAGAGTCCATAATAAAGTCAAACATTTATGGACAAGTAATACATCATAAAGATGCATAGTTTATTAAAGAAACATAGTCTATTCACTGGAACAAGGAAAGTCTTCAGTAAATGATGCTGGGAAATTAGAATTCCACACACAAAAGACTGAAACTAGAATATTATCCCACATGATTCATGAAAATCAACTCAAAATAAATAAAAGGATTTGAATGTAGGACCTGAAATCATAAAATACAAAGAATAAAACATAGGCAAACCATTTAATGATATAAACTTCAGAAACATCTTTGTGGACTCATCTCTAATAGCAAAGAAAACAAAGAGAAAATACAAAAAAAATGACTATCAAATTAAAAGGCACGGTGAAAGAGTTAGTGACCAAAATACCTTACTTAATGTGAGAAAATATTTGCAAAGCTTATATTGATAAGAAGTTGATATCAAAGATCTACAAAGTACTTATGAACTCAAAAAAAAAAATGAACAACTCAATCTAAAATAAAAAAAAAAAACAATCTCCCTAATGAACACAGATGCAAACATTTTCGACTAAATCCTAGAAATAGAATTCAACAATGCATCAAAAACAACAATAATACTAGTACAACAATAATATCAGTGGTTTTTATTCCAGGGAAACAAAAATGGCTCAACACCCGAAAATCAACTAATGGAATCCAATACATCAACAAGAAGAAAAATAAAAACCTCATGATTATATCAATAGATGTTGAGAAAGCATTTGACAAAGTCTAACATCCATTTGTGACAAGGTCCTTGAAATTCTAGGAATTGAAGGAATGTACCTTAACATAATAAAAGCAATATGTGACAAACCCACAATCATTATCGTCCTAAAGGCTACCCTTTGAGATTGGGAACAAGACAAGGTTGTCCACTTTCACCAATGGAGAGTCCTAGCAAGAGAAGAAAATAGAAGGAATCCAAATATGGAAAGACTAGTAAAATCATTACTGTTTGCAGATGACAGGATATTTTATATAGAAAACCATAAAAACTTTACAGAAAATGAAAATAATAAAATATAATGATATTTTATTGAAAATAAAATAATAAAGCAGTTCAGTAAGGTGACTGCTTATAAAATCAACATACAAAAATCAGTCACCTTCTTATAGGAAAAAAAAAAACAGTCCAAAGAAGAAGAAATGAAGAAATAAAATAATAAAATAATAAATCAGTTCAGTAAGGTGGTTGCTTATAAAATCAACACACAAAAATCAGTCACCTTCTTATAGGCAAAAAAAAAAAAAAGTCCGAAGAAGAAGAAATGAGGAAAACCACTCCTTTTGCAATTATATCAATGAGTATGAAGTGAGATATGAATTTATCTTATATAGTCTCCATTATGTTGAGATAAGCTCCTTCTATTCCCATTAAATTGAAAGTTTTTCTCATAAATGGATGCTAAATCTTTTCAATTTTTACACAATGATTTATTGAAATGATAATGTGATTTTCATCTTTCTTTTTGTTGATGTGAATAATATCATTGATTTGTATGTGTTGAACTAACCTTACATACATACTGGAATGAACTACTCTTGCTCATAATAATGTATTCTCTTAATATGTTGTTAGTTTTCATCTGACAATATTTTCTTGGACTTTTGCATCTTTGTTGACAGAGACATTGGTTTATAGCTTTCTTTTCTTTTTTCATACTGTTTTTGATTTTGAAATCAAGTCAATATGGCTTCACAAACATTTAGAAGCTGCCCTTCCCCATCTTTAATTTTTTAGGAGATTGATAAGGATTTGTTTTTATTCTCTTTGTGAAGTCTTTACATTTTGTTTTTAGGTAAAATTTTGATTATTCTTTGGATTTCTGTCCTTGTAATCAATCTGTTTGTATTGTTTATTTTGGTTCAGATTTTGAAGGTTATAACATCTTAAAACTTGCCTGTTTCTTCTAGATTGTCCAATTTGTTTGTATTAATATTCATAATATTATTAGCATTTTATAATCTTTTGTATTTCTGCAGTATCTACTGCAATTTCATCTCTTTCATTTATGATTCTTCTTATTTGCATTTTCTCTGTTTCTATCTATGTGAGTCAAGAGTTTATCAATTTTGTTTAATCTTTTCAAAGAATCAGCATTTGGTTTTGTTGATCGTTTGAACTGTCTTTTGGTTTGCATTTCATTTATTTCTGCTCTAATTTAAATTTTTTCCTATGTCCTCATGATTTTTGGTTTCATTTGTGCTTCTTTTTCTATACTTTCAGATGGCGATTTAGATTATTTAATTTTTTTTTCTTTTGTATTGAAATGGACTTGTATTAGTATGTACTTTCTTGTTAAGGCTCATTGGTATGTATTTGGTATGCATTGATATGTATTCTCCTTGCATTTTAATTAGCCTCCAAATAATTTTTCACTTCTTGTTGACCGACTTGCTATACAAAGTTACTCAATCTAGTATGCATGTGTTTGGGTTTATTCCAGGATTCTTTTTCTGGTTGATTTCTAGCTTTATACCATTGTGATCAAAGAAGACATTTGATATAATTTTGTTTTTGTATGTTTTAGGGTAATTTTGTTTTTCAGCTTATGATCTATCTTTGAGAACATTTCATGTGCCCTTGAGAAGAATATGTATTTATCTATTTTGAAATGGAAGGCTGTGAAAATAATAATTAAGTTCATTTGATATATTAATTCATTTAAGGTCACTATTTATTTGCTTATTTTCTTGTTTACTATGTAAAAGTGTTGAAATATGTTGCTATTAATATTCACTGTAAAATGTGTTTTACTAGGTCTGTTAATAGTTGCTTTATAGATGTGTTATGCCTGTGTTGTGTATGCAAACATCAGTGACAGAGATTCTTGATAAACTGTTCCCTTGACCATAATATAAGACCTGTCTTTGTCACCTTCTTGCCTGAAAGTCTAACATATACAAAAATAGACGTTCTTACTTTTTTTCCCATTCCTGAATTGAAATACCTTACTTTAGTAGTTCACATTTTTCTCTGATGTGATTCTCCTTTATACAAAATAAAGATGGGTGCCCTCCTTTGCTTTAATCCAATCTGTCAGTATCTATCTGTTAAAACTGGTGAGTTAAGACCATTTATATTTTGGGAAATTATTGAGGTATGATAGTTATTTTATGAATTCTTTTTGTTTGTCTCTTTTTCCATGTGTTTCTATTTGTTTTTGCTTGTCTCTTTTTTCTATGTGTTTCTGCTTTTTTATTTAGATGATTTTTGCTAGTGGTTCTCTATTTCTGCTGAACATCTATTCTAGGCTTTTATTTTGTGGTTACTATCTCAAACTTTCTATATATAAAATAGCCAGCTTGTGCTGGTACACACAGGTCATTTGACCATACAAACTCTATCATTTTCTTCCTCCCCTTTGGTATGTTGTTGTTGCCTCATTTATTCTTATTTACATATTCTGCATTATTATTTTTTATCTTGTTCAAGATTTTCTCTTCTTTTCCTTTTCATATAAGAGTTCACTTTGACATTTCTTATAGAGCAGGTCTAGTGATAGCAAATTCTATTAAATTTTATTTATGTGGTAAACTATTTCTCCAACATATTTGATTGGAATTTTGAAGGATAGAGTATGCTTGGATGGCAGTTTTCCCCTTATATTTGGAAATACATCATCCTACTTTATTATAATTTTGAGATTATTTTCAGGAAAATCTGATGAAACTTGAATGAGATGCTGATGCTTTTATGTGTTTCATTTTCTTTTGAAGAAAATGAATATATTTTTTTCTTTATTATTAACAATGGTACATCTTGGTAAAAGTGAGATAGCATTAAAAAATTTCAGTGTTATTTTAGATTCTTGGGCATCCATGTTACTTTCCTTAGGTTTGGTAGTCCTTAGCTACTATTTTTTTAAATGGGATATCTAGTACATGTTTGTCTATGTACTTATGTAGTGTCTTGATTGACAAAGATGTGAGAAGGCAAAATGATTGTATTCTTGAACTAAATGTGACATGTTTTAGTCAAACGATTTTCAATCTAATTTGTTATTTAAGTATAAGGAATAAAATTTTCTTAAAGATACAATTCTTCCTAGGTGGAGACAACTGTATTAATCAAGTAATTCATTATGCTGCACTACCACAGAAGCTTATAAAAATTTTTTTAAGAAAATACCTAAACAAACTATGTCCAATGATCTCAAGGAATATTTGACTGGATGCCTAAGGCCTGTAATAATTACCAGGTAGGCGACCTTCTTCTTTGCAATTTTCAAAGGTTATATATATGCCTGAAATGGAAGAAAAGAGAAAATACAGTGTCTTAAAGTAAAGTGAAGCAATAATTTATGCATTCATGCTTCCCTTATAAGAGAATTATCCACTATTTACCATTGATATTGTGGATTCTTGCTATGTTGCTTGAGTCTTGTCTATCATGAGTATATACCTACCAACATAGCTGACATTTCAAGAGGTTGCAATATTACTGCATATAGATTGTCTTTAATAATTCTGGAAAACAAAAACCATGGACATTGTTTTTAGCCTCTATTGTTCTGCCTCAACTCCTTTAATTAATGGCTGTAAGGTAAGAAATGATTTTTATATGCACAAGATATCAAAATAAATGCATTTCCAAATACAGAAAATAATTATCATGTGCAGTGACATCTTGAAGTTGATGAAGGAAACAATTTTGAATAATTATTGATGATTAAAGAGAAGCTTTGTATAGCAAAATTTGAAATACGCTACTATTTTATTCCAAGTTGCCATAAGAATAAGATTCAACTGAGTGCATAGAGAATATTAAAATCTGGTATATACTCACCAGCCCATAGTGCAATCAAGCATATGGTATAATTTAAATTATGTTACAATAACATTGTCACATTCAATTTAGTTTTTGTATCAAAATATGTATGCATTTCTTTACTGAAGCTAAAATGACTAGTGTTACTCTGTATTGCCAATCATATATATGTATATATAAGCTTACACATACTTATATATATATAGTTATAACCACATGATGATATTTATGTGCAGTTTGATCAGTAGTTTGATATACTATGCAAGTATTTTTCACAATATAAACTTGTTAGTTCTCCATTGAACTTGTGCATGTACATGGGAAATATTTGATGTACTTTACTAGAAATAAAACTGAGAAAGATGTGATTTTTGTCTTCCTGGATTTCTAGTCTCATAGAAATATTTGAAAAGTTACAAAAACAGTCTTTAATTGCAGTTTTTATAAATGCACTGAAATAAAAGATGCCAAAGGATCTATGTTGGAAATTCTTAGCTAGTGTTCAAAATTTTAAAGCAAAATAGTTCACATTTCTATATACTTTAATTTGTACTGCCTATGAATACTATACGTTTCTAAATGCTTCCAAGTGACCAGTTTTGCTATTATTGACTATAACTTTTGTAAGGTTCTTACTACCATGCAGGCTAACTGATGTGTTAGCTGTTTGATACATGGAAATCCCTGTCAGCATTTTAAAAATATTCTTGCTACTTTATTTTAAATACAAACAAATATGTTTTAAATATATTTTGGGACATTTTACAGCTCTGCTATAAACTTACACAAATGAGAAATTATAATCAAAGTGCTGACACAATGAGTACTATAAAAACATGAACCACCCTGCTATAAAAATGCTTATGATTGCTTTGGTCTCCTTGGCAGAGTTTATGCTACAGAGTTGCTACAGTAAGAGCAGTTGTGGTTGCTGATAATAGTGTGCTTTACATAGGATTCTTATCTACTCATCAGATGCTATTTTTATATTATTGCTGAAACTTTTTCCTCCTATACTTACAATGGCATTCATTTTGTATTTCCATCCAGGGAATATAGATTCTAATGAGAAATCTCAATTAAGTTGAACTTCAACATGTCCAACTTTTCAATAAAATAATAGTTAGATTTGACAGCAAATGACTTTGATATGGGCTGTCACACCCAATCAAACCAAAGACATTTTATAGCATTTATTTGGAGTCTGGATTGAAAAACCAGCAACAGAGTCAAGAACTGTTTGAAATAGCACAGTGAAGTTTATTCTACAGAAAGTTGTTCTAATGTCTCTATAAACTGATAAGAAAATGACACCAGTGAATTTAAGAAATCTTGAAGTGGATAAATATGACTCTCATGTAAAAAGGCAAGTAAGAATAAAACCTGAACTGGTAAAATACAGAATGGATATCTAAAGGTTTTATAATTTGCATCTCCAAAAAGATAGGCAACACACAATTTAGTTTGTCATTCAGATATAATGTTTACCTACAGAAAACCTTAGTGTTTACTGATAAGCTAATTTTAATGGACTATTACTTTAAAACATGCTTTCATGCTTTAGTCAGTGCTTTTCAGTTTTGAACCCATCTTTCATGCTCACCCTCCCAGTGTTTTATTGCTACTGTCATTGAGTTTCCACCAAACCAAATTTGAGTTTCTTGTATATATATATATATATATATATATATATATATATATATATATAGAAGCAATATGATAGTTTTTCTCAGTTATAAAGTATTCACACTCAAAGACAGTATGATGGAAACAATAGAGTCTAAAATCAAGTTGTTGATTGAAATTTCTATGAAAGACATCTGTATATGCAACCAAGCATTTACAGCAAGGAAAATGTCAGTGAATTCTCTTATAAAGTACCTGGGTGGTCTGGGAGTAGAGAACATTGAAAACATTAGGATAGCTAGTGTTGGTGCTGGATATTGCAATAAAACTTTAATTCTGCTCTTAGAAGACTCTGAGCACATATAGGCATGTACCCACTCATTTCATTGTAAAGTTACACTCCCACACCTCTAATTCTCTATCAGACTCCCTATACTTGTATTTTAAAATCTGGATGGGGAAATTAGAGGAGTAATGAGCTCAAGAGAGCAAGATGATGGTTCATAAGTGACATGGTGGTGGGTGAAACTTCTGATATGCAATGATGTAAAATATGTGTGTAAAGCAATACAAATATATATGTAGAAAGAGAAAAACTGATTTTAAAAAGGAGATAGGTATAATACATGTTTATAAATTAAAATAATAAAATCTGAGAAGAAAGGCAGGTCACCAGATATTTGATAACTGTATGATAGACAAAGATTAGCTTAGTGTATCACATGAAATGACTGACCCAGAGGTAAAAAGAAATGGTTTTGGAAAGACAAGAAGTATATACATGCACATATGTGCTTGTGCGCTCACACAGTCCTGCATAAGCATAGACATGTGGCCTCTGAATTCTCTGAGATATATGGTAGCATATTGAAATATATACATATGAAGTAAAACTTTGTAAAATGTTTAGAAGATAAAACCAAGATAGTGTCTTAAATAATCAACATAGTATCAGGGAAAACAAGTAAATTTATAATGTATAGAGTGATGCTTTGCAACACCAACTCAGACTAGTTTGATAAATGTCTAAAAACTTCCGTTAGTGAAACTAGTCAAATCTACTTCTTAGCAGCTAGCAGAACAGTAATGGAAGAACAAAGAAAGTAATATTTTTTGCATGTATAAATCCATGCAGATTTTTTCTACTCTTAATTTCTCAGTATCAGTAATGAATGTTGATATAGATTTATATAACTGGCTATTGATAAAACTGTCATAAAAAGTTAACTTTGGTAATGATTTTACCATGATATGCATAGAAAGTTATGTAAAGACTTTAAAATTTTATTGATCAAATAAGTTCCTTATCTTCCTCTTGAATAAGTCTTCTAAATCATGACTGTTTAAGAAAATAAGGTTTGATTCGAGCACAGCATGCTCATCTGCTTTCATGCTGTAGAGATATATAGTCTATACAGACTTTATATATGCCTTTAAGATGAAGACTATGTAATTTGCAAAGTCAAAACATTTATCATACTGCCCTCTTGAAAAGTTTACAATCCTTGATACAGATCTCTGGTTCTCAAATGTGTTTGCCAGCATCAGCTAGGAGTATCTTATATGCACAATCTTGGATCTCATCCAGAAACACTGAGTCAGAAAGGTTTCAGTTAGTTTTCCAAGTAATTATAATGCATACCTACATTTGAGAATCATGGCTTATTGCAAGAGTCAATGAACTATGCCCACCAGCAAGTAAGGTTACACCTAGCCCTATTATATTTTTATAAGTCTTCAAGGATGATTCTTATAATATTTCAGTGATCAAAAATTTAAACAAAATTTTATGACTCTTGCAAATTATATGAAGTTCAACTTGCATTGTGCATAAAGTCTTCTTAGGACACAACCATATATAAATACATAACATAATTGCTTGGTTATGTATTAGCAGCAACTTCTTTTTTTTTTTTTTACCAATATCTGCTTTATCTTTTTTTTTTTTTACATCATTTCAGTCCCTGGGGGTCACCCCACACCATCCCCACCCGCTTCAGCTGGTCCCCTCTCTCCCCTTGTGTGGTTTCATTTGATTGACCATATATTAGTGAAACTATTTGGTTTCTGTCCCTTTCTATCTGGCTCGTTTCTGCTAGAATGATTTCTTCTAGGTACATCCAGGTGTCTATAAATTTATCAAATTTGTCATTTTTAATTGATGGGTAATACTCCATTGTGTATATATACCACACCTTTTTCATCCACTCATCTGTTCTGGGGCATTTGGGTTGTTTCCATGTTCTTGCAGTTATAAATAGTGCTGCAATAAACATCCGAGCACAGGTGTCCTTTTGGACCCACATTGAGGTCTCCTTTGGGTAGATTCCCAGAAGTGCGACTGCTGGGTCAAATGGTAATTCCATTTTCATTAGTTTGAGGGTTCTCCATACTGCTTTCCATAGTGGCTGGACGAGTTTACATTCCCACCAGCAGTATAGGAGTGTTCCTTTCTCTCCACATCCACGCCACCACTTGTTGTTGCCTGTTTTTTTGATGTGGGCCATTCTTACTGGTGTGAAGTGGTATCTCATTGTGGTTTTGATTTGCATTTCTCTGATTGCTAGTGATATTTAGCAATTTTTCATGTGTCTGTTGGCCATTTGTATTTCCTCTTTGGAGAAGTGTCTTTTTAGTTCTTCTCCCCATTTTTTGATTGGGCATCTTGTTTTTTTTTTTTTTTTTTTGTTTAGTTGTGTGAGTTCCTTGTAGATCTGAGTTATTAATCCCTTATCACTCTTGTGAAGGGCGAATTTTTTTTCCCATTTAGTTGGGCTTCTTTTAGTTTTTTCTGTTGTCTCTTTTGCAGTATAGAAGCTTTTTAGTTTGATTAAGTCCCATCTGTTTTTGTTTTCCTTGCAGCAACTTCTTGAGTAGTTGTAACAGAAACAATATGGGCCAAAAATTCTGTCCTCTTTGATATCTGTTACACTATAAATAACTTTCCAACACTGTGCTTAAATAAATATCAAAATGTATTGCACAGCATCACTGAAAATAAGGGATCTCAGAGATTAGTGGTTTACCCACTGCAGCAAAGTTGCCTTCTCCAAAACTGTCAGGCATCAGTGTGACATAATGCAGATGAGTCTGGTGAACACTGATCTGCCAGAGCCAACATTCTGTATTCATTAGTGCTTGTAGAGTCCTGAGAAGACCTGGAAAGCAAAGTAGAAGTGAAAAAATAATAGGTAAGCAAATAACAAGAGATGGGAAAGAGATAACAATACCAGCAGGAATTAAAAACTGTCACTTCTAACATGAGTTTCTGAAGAATAGAGGTTGGTAGCAGGTGTAAAATCTTGATCTTTGCTCTTTTTTTTTATAAACAAAATTTTCTTGTTTGCACAGGAAAGCCTGTTAGGAGGCCAGTGGAACACACTTCAAAACTGTCTGAATGATGTTTCTATTATTGTGAGATTACGCAGAAAATAATTGTTTTCAAATGACATGGATTTAACCCCTCTACCCAAGAAAGAACAGATAATGAAAAGTGTTCCACATCTTACTAGATTCAATCTAACAAAACCTTCTCTATAATCGATTAGAGCATCTGAAGTTAAATTCTTTAGAATTTCACATGCATTCATTGTTCATCTTGCACTTGCATATAATGGTTGCTATGGGTGACCTAGAAATGAAACCAATCATGGCACTGTAATTTAAAACTAAAACAGCTGGCAAAAATCTATCGTCTCAGAGCATGTTGTTGTAGAAGTAAATGAAAAGGTTGGGAGACTTTTCATTTGCTTCTGTGATAACATGGACTACTTGAACTAAGGAACATATTCATGCTTCCTCTGAAGCTTTCTATTATGTGTCAGGAGCCCCATTCCAAGATATCACACTGGAGGTGATAGAAAAAGACAGATTATAGAATGAAACAGTTGGTCCTAACACAAAATAATCAGGCATCTTTATATTTCCACTTTACATTATAACTGGAAACCTGATTGGATTCTGTAGTTTCACCTAAAAATAAACCTAACTGAGGAGGAAGTTTTGTCTATATGCACCAATTCTTATTATAAAAGAACTTCTTTTAAAGGAGCAGGCATATCTTCACAAAATATACTTTATGTTTCCAAATTAAAAGCCAATAAATTATCAAAGAGAGTTTACATATATTATGCCATATGTTTCACATAATATAGTAATGAAGTTTTTTTTTAAAGAGAAATCTCCATTTGAATTTTTTGAGGAAAAACTATGGAAAAAACAAATTTACTATTAAAAAAATATTCCAAAACTTTGTAGTTAATATACAGGGTTCATTCTACTAATCAGATACTTTACATAGCATATGAAATACAATGAAAAATTCATATGAGAGCTACAAGGCAGTTTTACTATTTCTATAAATTTTAAATTGTCTCTTAATTGTGTGTTTTAGCTAACTAAAAGGCAAGATCTATAAAATAATTAATATTTTCGTAAAGAAATCTGAAGAAATTATACTGAGACACTGAATATCAGATAACTCACAAGTACTCTAAGGTGCGTACATGAAAGTATAAAGCAATGAACGTACTATATATGACTCCTTGAAAATAGAAGTAAGCACCTTTTCTAACTATGACAAAATTCAGAAGTCCTAAAAGTAAAGTTGATAAATTTTACTACATAAAACAGTTTAAAAATCTGCATTATAAAGATACATATAAAGAGATAGTAAAGAAATTCTGAAGATATTTTACATCATCTTTAAAAATAAATAATCTATAATACATAAAGGTTTTTTTGATATTTAAATGAATATATAGACAAATATAAGATAAGCAGACTGTCAAATATAAATAATATAAGCAGGAAATTCAAAGAAAAATAATAATTGTAAGATGCTTATTATCTTATGATCAGAGAAATTCATATTGAAATAGATGAAAATTCTATTTCTTTCCTCATCAATTGTCAAAAACTGAAAATTTATATCATACCCTGTCATTAAGGTGAACAGATAGTTTCACTCAGCAGGTGGTTCATGAATGATACAACTGCTAAGAGCAGCAGTTGAACGGAGGCATTTTTATTCCCGCAGGGAATATTGGCTATATCTGGATACACTTTAGGTGATCACAAATGTCCTGTGTGTGGGGTGGTGGTGCTACTTGCATTTATGGGTAGAAGCCAGGGATGATGTCTAATATTTTCCAATGTATAGGAAAGTCTTCCACACTAAGGAATTATCTAGCCCTAAAGATCAATAATGATATTTTTGAAAAAAACTGACATCTCAGCTTTATAAGATTGCTGAACGATACATTGTATAGATTCAAGTCAAGAAATGTATCCTTCAGGTCAGAAAAATAGAAAAAAAAAGGCGACTGATCATGTTTTTCAATAAGGAATAGAGGATAGTTTAACTTGTGATGTGTGTGTGTGTATATATATATATGTATGTATGTATGTATGTATATGCATGTTATGCATGTATATGTTGTAAAATAACAGGACACCTTCTCCATGCCTCATTAAAGTACTATCTCCAGACATAATGCTGAGCAAAAAAAGAAGATATATACTAGTGGTTAGCACACTAACCTAGATATTATAAAAGAGAAAAAAAGCATCTGCATTAATTTATTTGTGTTTTACTGGTATAAAAAGTTTCTGGAAAGAATCAACCATTAAAAGCAAGGTATTTGATGTCAGTTTCACCAAATGTTTAGACTGAAAAGTCAATTTTAGCTCTTACAAATGAGAATAACGACCAATTATTTGCTGAAAACATTGTTTAAGGACAAAATATGAATATTTTAACATGATTAATTAATAGAATAGAAACAATAAAGAGTGATAAATAGTAACTAAAGGAACTCGTTGGCTTTTATACTGTGTTGTCAACCTAAGTCATACCTAAGTCATACAAAGGTTTGTGTTTTGTTTTTATTTTCTTCTTTTATGTATACTCTTGTGGTGCTCAGTGACCATTCTCTGCACCTTCATTAGGAAACTTATTTTGTTGAAACAATTAAAAAGGAAAGCCAATACATTACCCTGAATAATTCTAAGACATTTGAAGTAAAGTGGGGAAAAGGGAAACTATAAATAAATCTAGAAGACAGGAATGGAATTTTAAATTACAATATTTGTAAAAATTAGAAATTGATGCATAGGCAAATTTTGTAATAGTCACTATATTTAACTTTAATCACAATCAGTTGAAAAAAATCATACAAAGTGATTTACTTCACAGTTACAATTTTGTGATGTTTCTTCCAAACTTTAATGATAAGAAATATGATGATAGATGAATCTTCTAGTGTTTTTAAAGCAGCCAAGATTAGAAAATGAAGCTCTTGCTAATATCTGATTATAATTTGGAAGGTATCTGAGGATACCAGGAAGGACAAATGAATTCTTAAAACTTTTGAAAATTATTTCTGAATTCAACCAAATTTGTAAAACTTGGGCTAACTAAATTGTTATTCCAGAAATGTAAAAGTTAATCCACTCTCTTATTTATACTACCCTCAAAATTGACTGAGTACCTATATTTTCAGTTGCATACTACATCAAAAGACTTCCTACATTTTTAGAATGTTTTCAGAAATAGCATGTGTTTATTATAATAATTAAACTTTGCCACAATAAAATTAAAATAATGACACATGCTAATTGTCTTGCTGCTAAGTGAGAGTGGGATAAACAAAATAGTCTGTTTCATCACAGGTTATGTTGCTGTCTATCAATTATTTTGATTGAAGTTAATGTCATTTTGGCAACTACATTAGATATGACTAAATATAAACTCACTTGCTGTAGCTATTAAAGAATGAGGCTTGGATTTTTTTTTTTGATACCTAATTTATCATTGAATTATTGACTCCTTAAAGCTACTACTTGCAGCCTATTAAATACACTAATCTGTTACTATGATCTGCTGTTGTCTTCTTTTGATAACTGAAACTAGCACAAATTTGGAAACAAACATTGACATCTTTAGTGTTACTTATAATTAATACTGCTTCAATGTTGTTCAGCTTGACTCTACTAATACACTTAACACAGAGGTTGTCTTTGAAACCAGATAGAAGGTATCTTTAAAGTGGACAGCTCACAGTACACGGAGAGAGCTACTTGAAGAATCACACCTCATTATCTCCAAAAAAATTGCAATTAAAACTATTTTGAAATGACCACATTAGCAAAACTGGAAAAGAAACAACATATTTTAAAAAAGAAGAAGAAGAAGAAAGCTTTTCTTCTCAGTGGGACTTATGCTATTATGCATTAAATGTGTAATTTATTTTTTCTGGAATATTTACCAGTTGCCAAGTTACCCTACAGCCAGGGTCTTCTGTAGTGGAAAGCTTCCTCTATCACGTAGGCATGCTGCCTGGTTAAAGTGTCCCTTTCTACATTGTTAGACAACCTAGGTTCTCTCTGTGAAATCTTAGACGAACACCATGGAATTGACATTTAAATAACAAATTTTTACTGAGATGAATAATTTGAGTCAAGTGGTATAAAATGGCTTCAAAGTGTTCAGAAATTGAATCCCAGAGTCAAACTACATGGAACAGCAGCCTTCTGGGTCTATTTGATACCTATGTCAAAAGTTCAGCTTTTCTTTACCTGGAGGACTTAAGACTAATGCACTGCATGATAATTCTTGAGTCTTAATTATTCTATCAATTCCAATTACAAATTAGAAGCTGTAAGAACCAGAAATCTCTAACATTATTAGAAGAGCAAATTAGGAGAACAAATAAATTTGTGAACAATATATTTTTAGATACCATACTATACAGAATTCTATTAAATCAGATTCCTGGATTACTTGGTGATATTAAAGATAAAATGTTAAGAATAGATTAATACAGTCTTTCGCATTTTATTTTTTAGCTTGTTTCCATTTGTTTTTAAATTAAAATTTCATTTTGAAATAGTTATAAATCCACATGCAGTTAAGAAATAATGGCTTTTAGTATGGAAAAACTTTCACATGTTACTTCTACATGTAAACTATACAGCACAAAATGTGAATGTATGTAAACCACAGACTGGTTGATGATGACTTGTTGATGTAAATTCTCTGCTGTAACAACCTGAAAGTAGAATGAATGTCATAGGAGAGCAAATGCATGCATGGGGATGTATGTGAACTTTGTGTTTTGTTCAATTTTGTTTGAACCTGAAATAAATTGAAAAAATAAAGTTTATTAATAACAAAATAAAGAATACAGAGAAATCCTCTATACTCATCACTGAGTTTTTCCCCCCCACGATAAAATCTTGCATTAATATTGTACTGGATATTGACATTTTCAGAAATATTTGATGTTATTCAGATATCACTAATATATATAAATGTACTACATATATAGTATATATATACATATATACATATATATACATACATTATATATATATATATATATACTCTTGTTTTGTGGTCAGTAACAGTCAAAGTAAAGAGCAATTTTATTGTCACAAAGATTTCTTATACTTTTGTTTATAAACATACCTCTTGCCATACATTCTTACCTTTTATCCTGGTAACCACTTATCTGTTCTTCATCTGTATATTTTTTTCATTTTACAAAAGTTATTTAAGTCTAGTCATAGAGCATGCAACTTTTTGAAATTGACTTTCTTTACATTGTGTAATTTCATCCAAGTTGTTACAAGTACCAATGACTCCTTTCATTTTATCTGCTGAGTATTATTCCACAATTCAAAAGCACTCATTTGCTTAACAGTCTGTTCACTGAGGCACATTTGAACTGTTTCCAGTTCAGAGCTATTATAAATAAAACAGTTATGAACATTTCCATATGGGTTGTTTCATAAGCACAAATTTCTATTTTCTGGGGTAAATGTCCAAAGGTATATTTGCTCAGTCATATGGTAAATGCACAATTACTTTCTCTTCTTAAGAATTAGCTATACCTTTTCAGAATGCTTGTATGATTTTTACATTTCCTAATAGCAATGCATGTGTGATTCAGTTTCTCCATGTGTTTGCAATAGATCATTGCTTAAATTTGCATTTCAGTAATAACTATTGTGTCAAACATTTATTTATGAATGTATTTCCCAAATCTGTGTATCTTTTTCTATGAGATATCTGTTCATGCTCCTCCCCCTTATTTCTAATTGGATATTTTAAGTTTTTCATTGTTAGCTTGAAAGTTCTAGATAACAGTCATTTTCTAGATATGTTGTTTGCAAATAGTTACTACTAATGTGCCACTTGTTTTTTCACTTTTAAAAATTGTATCAAATTTTATGGAAATAATGTTGTTTTTATGACACTGAATATTATTAAGAGGTATAGGGTCCTACCTCTTCAGATATATGCTACCACAACACATCCAACACCAAAGCATCCATAATTTTCCATAGTTCATTGTATAATTAGATTTCTAAGATATTTTGATTTACTTTAATCTGTTCCTTGTTTTGTTTTCTATGACTTTCTTTGACTTAATTTGATAAACATAATACCCTCCAGTCCTATAGAGGGCAAGATTTTATCTTTTTTTAATAGCTGAGTAGTATTCCAGTGTGTGTGTGTGTGTGTGTGTGTGCGTGAGCACATGCACAAGCATGCACAAATGTGCATATATCCTTTTAAATACATCTATGTTACATTATTTGGGTAGATACCTATGGATGATACTGTACTCTGTTGAGTGGGAGAAAATGCTTATACATCATAAAGCACTCAAGCAATTAATATCCAAGGTCTACAAAGAACTCATATATCTCAACAAACTGATCAGACAATAAATAGCCCAATCCAAAAATAGGCAAAACATCTAAATATATATTTTTTCAAAGAAATCATACAGATAACCAAGAGTCACATGAAAAAAAATGCTTATCCTTATCTCCAGTAAATACATCATAACCAAAATCATACCAAAATCATACCCATTAGAAAAAAGTATCAAAAAAATGAGTGTTTTCCCTAATTTTTCTAATAGTTTTACATTTAATTCTATGTGATATTTTAGGATAATTTTTATAAAACATGAACTTTGGGTTAAGATTTATTTTTATGGCTATAGATGACCAATTGTCCCAATATCATTTATTGAAAAGGCTTATATTTATTGAATGATTAGCTTTTATAACTTTGTCAAAAGTCAGTTGAGCATATTTATTTGGGGATACTTCCATTAATTTGTGTCCAATGTTTCACCAATAGCATACTATCTTGATTACCGTATATATATATAAATATGTATATGTGTGTTTGTGTGTGTGTATAATTTAATAAGTGGTAAATGAATTCTTATATTCCTCCCACTTGTTACCTTTTGTTCTTGATTTTTAAAAGTTATTCTAGCTCTGCTGTGACCTGTTATATAAATTTTAGAGTAAGCTTTTCTATGTCTATTAAAAACATGACAGGTATTTAATGTGAATTGTATTAAGCCTGTAGGTTAATGATTCATTATTTGGGGTGTGCATCCTTGACTCAGGTCATTCTCCATTTCTGTTGGGGAATGTAACTTTTATGTTTCTTCTTAATTAAAAATTTAGCTAAAGAAAAAAATTATTCTCATGGAACAAAGTTAAAATTTAAGGGAAAAAAGAAAACTATAAAAGTCATGCATAAAAATTGCAATGAATAAAGAGAAACAGCTAATCTTATAAATCATGTTAGAAAATAAAGATGGTGTGTTAGTTTGCTCAGATGGTCAATACAAAGTGATAGAGTTGGGTGACCACAACAACAGACATTTATTTTCTCACAGTTGTGAAACTGATATCTAATTTAAGGTGCCAGCGGGGTTTATATCTGGTAAGAGCTTTCTCTTTGTGTTGCAGGTGGTTTCCTGGAGCTGTCTTCCCTTGATTTGTGCATATAGAAAGCTCTCTGGTGTCTTCTTTATGAAGACATTAATCTTAAGGATGGGAGCTCCCACCCTTAGGACCTTATTTAACCATCATTTCTTCTTTGGAGGCTCCATCTCCAAATATGAAACACCGGGGTTAAGTCTTTAATAAGTAAATTTGAAGAAGACCCAGATTCAGATAATACAAGTATCTCCAAAACATTTTGAATAAATGTAATCAGTTGTGTATATGTACTAGAACTATCTTAAATGCTTTGCAAGCAATTCTCCTTATTACCTTAGAAGGGAGAGGAAAATAGCATCATACGCCTTTATAAATAAGGGAATGCTTTCCTGGACAGTTAAGTAACTTGCTTGAGGTCATGCAGATAAAGAAATTGTGATATTTTAAACACTATATCACACTGTCTTTCTGTAGAAAAGTATTGGGAAGAGAAAGATAAAATTTAGTTGCAATGTTTATTCAAATATTAGCTAAACAACAGTAATTACTTTTTTAAAAATGTATTTTCTAAACAGTGGGAGAATTGTAATTTTTTCAGCCCCAAAGTCCTACTTTCTAGCATCATTAGTAAGAATGCAAAATGACCAGGAAAACCTGGCCCCTCCCTGGGAATTTCTAGAGAAGATCAAGAATACAGGCTCATTTTTCTTTTTTGGAGCTCAGAATAAACCAATAAGAGTTAAACACAACAAGCTGAGTTGAACAAGAAATGAAAGCATGCCAAGGGCAACAAATAGATTTTTAATTTTCATGTGTATAGCTTTCCTCTCCTTTGTGTCTCTTTGTGATGAATGAGGTGAGCAACAGAACCTCTATAAATTACAGACTCTAGATAAATTATAAGCAGAATAACAATGCATAAACCACTGCATTCTTCTCCAGCGGCAACTTCTTTGACTTTTTCCTAGGGTCCTCTGCCTACAGAAAGAATCTGGACTGTATAGGCACTATAAACTGTCACGCACATTTATGGATGGGGAAATGAATTAATTTTAGAAGTTACAGGCCTGAATCAGAGATATTGTGGGTTAGTTTCCAGATCTTACAATAAAATGAATGATGCATTAAAGTGACTTAAACAAATTTTTCAGTTTCTTAGAACATTAAAATTTACCTACTTTAGTTCTATTAAGTGTGTAGTAGCATTATGTTTAAAAAACATTAACACAATTGGAGAATATCTGTAGTTTAAAAATTCTCACCATCACTGAAGCTTCAGTGAGTCATCATCTTTTCCTGCCTCTATGTTGATGGCCACTGACTGACCAGGATGGCGGTTGCTGAGGTCAGAGATAGCTGTGGACATTTCTTAAAATATGACAGTGAAGTTAACTGCATCAATTGTCTTTTCCATGAATGTTACTCTGGAGCCTGAGATACTGTTTGACAGTGTTTTACACAGAGTAGGAATTTCAAAATTGGAGCCAATTTTCTCAAATCTGTTTCTGTTATCAGCTAAGTTTATGTAATATTCTAAATCCTTTGTTGCCATTTTAACAAGATTCACAGAATGGTCACCGGGAGTAAATTCCCTCTTAAGAGAACATTTTCTTCACTTCAGTCATAGATGGCAATAATTCAGACACATTTTTATCCTGGTTGTCTCCCTATTTTCACATGCAGGTACAACCAAAATGATGACAACAATAACATCAAAGATTAATCACCATAACAGTTATAATGATAATGGGTATGAAAATTTTTGAAATATTGCAGGTGCTAGAAAAAAGTGTGATACAAAAACACAAAGAGAGAGCATACTATAGACTTAAGGATATATGATTGCCACCTACTTTTAATTGGGGAAAAAAACAAACTTGATATTAATGAGATGCAATAAAGCAAAACATGCTGGTATTTAACATGTTAACATTTTACTACCTGTTCTCCATCTTTTACAACACACTCTAATGTGCAGAAATAATTAGGCATAGACTGAAAATTCTTTTCTTAAGCTAGTTACACATGTTTGAATAAAATGAAACTGAATGTCCTGTCTAACCTATATTTTTACTAATTCTGATTAAATATTTAGTTTTCATACTAACCAAGACATAAAAATTATCTTATTTTTTTAAAAACACATAATTATTTTGCTATCATAAGTTATGTTAACAAGCATTTCTTCTTTTTTCCTTCCTTATTTATCTATATACATTGCAATGGTATAGCTAAGGGCCTTTCTCTCTACTTAGCATATTGCCTATAAAATGGAATAAAAATGCACTCAGAACCACAGGAATTTAGACTGACTGGAACTGTACATATCATTTGTTTAACTTTCTCATTACATATAATTTAATAAAGTTATATGTAAAAATATAATATAAAAAAAGAGAGAGAAAGAAAAAGCCTTTCAAAGCTCACCCACTAGAGGCAGACAACATACATAATATTTTTCCCTTGCCATAAATATCTATGCTAAGGGAAAATTAAACAGGAAAAAAAATCTGTACTGATTTAGAAAGCAGTCCGTGACATATTCATAAATGACACCTGCTATACATTGCTGAACAAAATAGCAGGATGCTATTACTGCAAAAAAAGCTAAAATTAAAATAAGTTGTAAATTACTACTTACTGTTCTCGCATATTTATATGTTCATATTTAAAATGTGTATCATGTACACAACAAACTGTTAACAACTTTTATCCCATGGAAGGAGAACGGAGAAGATAAAAAGTTTTTCCTTATTTAAATTTTTTCTCTTCTCTTTTGACTGCATAGTTATTCAAAGAACAACAACAAAAAAAAACTGTACATATGGAAAAGAAAAAGGAAATAGAATCAAGATTAGGGTTTGTGTTTCTGTTTTGCTTTATTCTAGGGATGCAAATATGATTCAACATGAAAAAGGTGATCAATTTAATTCACCATATCAACAAAATGAAAGAAAAATTCAAATTAACTTATCAGTAGACATGAAAAAAGAATGTAATAAAATTCAACATCCACTTATGATTTTAAAAAAACTTAAAAAATGGTTAGAGATGGAGCATACCTCAAGGTCTCATATATACATAGGGTATAGGGAAGACAACCAAAAAGACAAGAAAATTAACATGCTGATATTGAACTGAAAGTTAGTGCTTGTTAAAGCAGTTTTATCATGGGGAAGGAAAGCAGAAAATGCCTGTACCAGACACTGATGAAGGCAGGGGACTGTCCTGCCACTGAGTTTCAGGTGCAAATTGCAGAAACCTCAAGATAAATTTAGCTTGAGTTAGGCTTCCACTCCTAGACACTTCCAGGTTTATTTCCCACAGAAAGCAGTGAAGCTGTCTAGTAAAAGACTACATTTTTGCCCTTTCAGGAAACAAGCAGGAAGGTAAATGTCACCAGTTTGCCTCCCTTAACATTTTCTTGTGTAATTGGTTAACCCACATAGAGCTCCTAAGTCTCTGTCTTGTACCCCTAAATTAGACTCACTCTTGAAGTTCCACAACTGAGCAGCCTTTTTCCTTCTAATCTTTTCTGTTACTGTTTTAAATCCAGCGACTTTAAACTTGTCCAAACATACAAACATAATGTATAATCAATATATTTTGTTGATTTAAAAAAATTCATTGATATGCTTTTGGAAATCTGCTTTTATGGTAGTGGAAGAAGAATTAAGGTTCAGATAGTAAGGGGCAGAAGATTATAGATTAGAGAAATGCTAACTCTCAGTTCCTTTTTCTGGGTATATTCAGTGTAGGGGAGTGAAAATATTCAGCAAGAATTTTAGTAAGCTCTAATATACATACTGAGGTTCAACCTCTGTGATACACAGATCAAATCTGGCTAATAAATGACTTAGGAATGGGAGTGTTTAAAAAAACTCAGAAAAAGAGTAATATTTTGTGCATAAATAGAAAACTTAAATAGCAATATCCATAAAGTTTTACTGTGACATAGTTATTCAATTCACCCCATATGCCTAGCTGTTTTCACACTGAAGTGATCGAGTTTCTTCACACTAAAGTAATCAAGTTTCATTGGAACAGAAACCACAGGATTCACAAAACCTAAAATAATTACTATGAGACTCTTTACAAAAAAGTCTGTTGATCTCCGTGTTAATGTATAAGCAATCATTTGACCCAAGGGCACTTGAAACTTATTCAGAAGTTGTCCTTTCTTTCTCCTGCTTTCAATGAGCAATTTCTTTGAACTGCCAAACAAATGATTAACTAATTACCACAAAATTGTTAAGTGAAAAAATAATAGGAAGTATGTTTTATTTTTCTGACTTCTGGCTTTTTACCTCATCAAAGAAGCCTTATCCAGTGCTTGCAGTCATAGGTGAAGACTGGTCTTTTCCCATCTGTCTACAGGACTTCTGCCATTATCTCACCTGTTTCCCATTTACTTTTTGCTGCATTCCTCTAGAATTGTTTCATGTCCAACTTATACTTAACATCAATAACAGTATCATAGTCCATCATCATCAAAGACAACTAATAAGAATAACATAAAAAGTCCAGGTTGGGTAAAAATGCTAACTTCTTATTCCTCCTGCTCTAAAATACTTTACTTCTGAATAAAGAGCATTGAAGCATCTAAAGTATGCTTCAATTTTTCTCCAAGTGTTTCTTCTCTTTCCCAACTCCTTTTCAGTTTCACCAGAGGGGAGCAACTGTTCTGGGTGGTGAGTCTCTAGAACTTGGACGAGCTTGTTCTAGCCTGCTGAATCCCATGCCTGGCCAGTTTGTCTTTTCTCCCATTATACAGTTTGTTTGGTTGGCATCTTTTGTTCTTGCAAAAAAGACTTAGAGTTGTTTAGGGGGTGAGGAATAAGGACATGATTTAACCATGACTTCTCAGCTATATTTTCCCAATTCATTCATCTTTAGTAAAACTGATACTTTGCTCTCCAGTATCTTATTTTTAGTCTGTGTTGAGAAGTGAAAAAAATGGATATTGACTTTTGGTTTCCATCCTCCAGGAATCATACTTGAGTATTTGACTTATCATTTATGATATATTTTATACTAAGACATCTACACTGAAATGTCATTTTCTACATGAATTTGAATTTCTTTTGAGTTGCAGGCGAATCTATTACAAAGTGTCAAAGATAGAAATGTTAAGAGTTTTTAGTGCACTGTAGATCCCCTCCTGAGTTTTCTCTGTAGCAAAATGGTTGAACATCACGAAAATCAATTCAAATATACTCACTGAGGATTCATTAGATGCAAAGCATCATGCTAAGAGATGCACTAAAGGCAAATAAAGCATTAAGTCATAAAATACTAATTGAAAGAGAGGAATTAAAAATTAAAAAATTTACAATGAAATTATTGTATGAGACAGTATAAAAGGAAAGGGTGAAAGGGTGAAATAGAAATAGGAAAGGGTGGCATAGAATGCTTGTGTTTTATAAAAAAGTGAGACACAGGATTGGTGGAATCAGGAAAGTTCTGAGTGAACTATTTAGAAACATAAAATTCAATGATTTTGGTAGCAAGGGAATGTAAAGTGAGGAATTTTAGAAATAAAGAACTGTGCTATAAATAAAGCAGGTGTGAAAATCTTTTAATATTAATTCTTTTCTGATTGTCAATAACTAATATTTTAGCCAGAAAGTCTAGACTTTTTGATGGAAGTAACACGTTACTTCGTTATCCTACACCTTCACTGGTCTGTGCATCTGTCTATGCAGTGCGAGTGACGGAGGTTCATTCCTCTATTCCATCTGTCCTTTAGGATTTCTAGAATTGGCATTGATTAATTAAGTGACAGTGACAGTATTTTTTCCAAATGGCAGGACATGAATAGGGCCATAGACATGAGATTTCATCTGGGGGAAAAGTTGAGCTCACCCTAAAAGGGTAATTAAGGCAATCTGTTGATACATTATCCTGTAAAGTTCACCACATTGTGCAGAGGGCTGGCCTTATTAAATGGAAATAGACTGAAATAAATGACTCTCCAGTCAGTGTGAGACACAGCGCAGAGCCAAGATTTGCTCCACTCCAGAACAGGGAGGACCAACTTGCCTGGTCCTTGTGCTAGTTGCACTTTTCCACATCACAAAGATGATCACCCTGTTTCTGAAGAGAGAGACAGCTCAGTGAAATCTTCTTTATGGTGGATTCTGGGAGAGGTGAACCACTTTTTTAACACACTTTGATACCCAGACCTGAAAAATCTCTCCATATGTCTTTTGGTTCCCACTGCTAGAGGAAAAGCCCACTAAATGCAAGCAAGTGTCAGATATTAACATTGAATTAAAACTGGAGGTAAAAACCAGGACACTGGCATACTCCTGTCTGTGGGCTTGACAGGAAATTTATTTTGCTGTAGCTGAAAAGTAATTAACCTCCACTATGAGAGAATTCTATTACTAGTAACTATTCTGCCATGCAAAGTGCACTACATGGAAATGTTACAGGCTATCAAGCAGAAACGGCAGATTTGACTGCATTTTAAACTGAATTTCCATTACCCTATTCTCTTCTCTGAGTCTCTCCTTCCCAATCACCTTCCCTCTTGTTTTCACTGAAGCTGGAAATTGAGACACGATATGAAACTTGAAAAAAAAAAAAAGGTTCAAAGCAAGTGAGTGTTTATAAGGACTTTTTTGCTTTTTCCTGGTATTTGTAGTTTTTTTTAAAGCAAATATTGTTCTTTGATGTGGTTGGAAATGCAGCACTGTGCCAAAATACTCAGCCATGAATAATTATCTTTGGATATAGAGAGGAATATCATAGTTTATTGAATTCTACTTATTTTCCCTCCGTCTATGTTTTATACACACCTACAGGTAGTATGTATGAATTGATAGGGGATAGATTTGAAATAAATACTGCCTATAACATATATACACATGCATGTTATATATCTGTTAGATACATACTTTATATGTATATATATATATATGTTCAGCTTTTCTATAACACTTGCTTTGAAAATGCAATTTTTTTCAAAGCAATTGCTATATTACAGAGCAATTTGAGGATAATGCAGGTCTCACATTGCTGATATCTGACTTTGTGCTATGTTTACTATATTTCTTAAGTATTTATTTAACTGTGTATTACTTCTGTTAGATCACTACTTCTTTTTTATGTATCACTGATGAAGGTTTATGAGTATTACCCTCCTAACCTCATTTTCCTATAAGTTGTATGATATGCTCATTCATTGTATCATTTTTATTAAGGTAATAATGGTATATGACACCATATGTGATTCAGAGGTACAGGTTAACCTCTTCAGATGTATGTTACCAAACCACACCCACCAAGTCTTATTTTTTTAATATTTGGCATGGCACAGTTTTACTAACACATATAATTTTATCACATAATAGACTGTACTTCTCTTTTCCTTTTATTGTTATGATTAATGTACGTGACCATTGTTTTGCCAGTGAAGTATGTTTCCAAGTTGGCCGTCCATTTGTCACACAGTGACAAATCTTGTAGAACTATATTCTAACCAGTCATCCTTTGAGGTATTACATGAGAAAAAGGAGATATCTTTTCACCCAGGAAGCAATAGCTAAAATTAAAAAAGCAAAGCAAGTGGTACAACTACTGATTTATTTAAATAACAATGGTCACCATTCATATTTTACCAAGTGCTTAGATCACTTGTACCCTTCTGCTTGGATCTCTACAGCAGCATTGGCAACAGGAAATAATTAGGTCCTGTGTTGGCCAAATGAGAACAGAGACTTCTAGAACCTATGCTGCTTGCCCAGTATTTCTGAGATATTAAGGTTACAACAGATAACTTGGAGGAACTCTGAAGTGAAAACTGGACACACATCATCTTATGTCTTCCTTGTTGGCTTCAGATGTGTCAAAAAGGCTATTAGGACTTACTGATGGATGTCACTTCAAAAATGAGGAAATTTAGGGACGTGTGAAATCTCATAGGTCCCTGTGCAGAACTAGAATTTAAGTGAACCTAACACAAAGTTCATTTCTTCAGCCCAATGTTTTTAAATATCAGGGGAAGGGGCGATTAGCTCCTAAGAAGATATTTTGTCTCATACTGGCTGTATGAAAATTCAGTCCATGCTTACTTTGTCTTTCTTTTTTTTAAGCAAAGTAGTATTTGTAATAAAAAAGAGAATGAGGAGCAAATGCATCATATATGCGTATTTCCAGAAAATATAGGGGGAAAATCAATTGCAAAATATCAGGTCTTTTTTTCCTTAGAACAGTATCAAAATACAGAGTATTTTATGGCAATCACTATTTATAATTTACTATTCTAGAAATAGAAATTTATAAACAGGAAAGCTGACTTGTAAATTTCTCTTGACAAAGACTAACACAGATTATGAATGCAAAAAGTGTTGTATACTCTCTATGGGATTTGTCATTGTTCGTGATCATTAAAGAAGGCAGATGGGATAAACAAATTTCTGTTATTTGACCATTACAGCAAAATTGAGATGGAAAACAAAATTGCCTCTCTTTTTGGTCTTGTAATAGCTAGCTGGGCTGTCTGCCTTCACTCTAGGAAAATGCCATGTACTGGTGGCAGTGGTTGTGGTTCAGTCTATTTTAGATGCAAAAAAAGTAAAGCCTTCACTGAAAATTACAGGGGATGTAAATTTTAAAAATTACAGATTAATGGTTCCCTTCTTCTCCTCCATTGCCTAACAGCCATGTTTGTGAGTGACAGCTATGCAACCCTCCTCCCAGGAAGAGTAACTGATGGCATGATAGAAAATGACTTTTGCTTAATGCTGGACTCTAGGAGGTTAGGAATTTCTTTTCTGATTTTTTCTTTTAATAAGCCAGGTTTTTAAAAGTGACAGGAAGCTCTAGGATTCCAGATTACTGTTATTAGTGATAAATGTCTTAATATCTTTGTAATAGGAGCTTTGAATTATAACTAAGAAAAAATTTTCACTTTTTCTTAAAAAAACTTTAAGGAATAACTTGAAGTTTCCAGTAAATCATTGTGATACTGTATAGAAGTTTTTTATTCTCATTTACCAATCATCTCAGGGGGGCAGAGAGGTAGGAGAGAGAGAGAGAGAGAGAGAGAGAGAGAGAGAGAGAGAGAGAGAGAGAGAGAGAGAGAGAGAGAGAACAGGAGTGCATGCGTGTTATATGTGCCTTGGACCACATTGATCTATTTAATGATGTCTGGTTTAATACCCAAATTTCTCTTCCACATAAATTGCAAACTGAAAATTCCTTGTAAATAGTATAAGGATCCTATAAATTTTTTGTCAAGGGCATATGAAACAAATTGAATTCAAAAACTATTATCAACATTTTATTCTATTGTGTAAACTAATGAAAAATATTTAAAATAAATGGATCTGCAACTATTTTTTAAACATTGATATTAAAGACTTTTTGTTCTGAAAAATAGACTGATTTCAAATATTAAATTATAGAAGTTTGGCATTTTACACTGAAAACTTTCAGCAAATAACTACTGAAGAGGTCAGAGATCTGAATGGTCTTAATGTGGGGGAGGGGGATCCGTTTTATTCTTGAACAAGGAAAAAAAAAACTTAATTTTTCTTTCAAAGGGCATTGTGTCTTTCCCCGGTGAATGAATTTTAGACGCTGGAAAATTTATGAGCATTTTAATTTGATTAAATTTACTGACAAAATATGCACCATCTCTTATGAGTGACAGAGAATAAGAATGTGGCAAAGTACATTTAAGCTTTAAATAAGAATAGAGGAAGGAGGTTAGAAAGGGAAATAAGTAGCAATTCCTCTTTAAAATTTAGTAAATTTTAGGATTAAGTTTTTACTTAATTAGGATTAAGATTGGATGAAAATTGCAATAAAAATACATGAAGAAATGTTGACAAATGTTGACATGCATACATAAAATCTCTCTAAACTTAAAATTTTAAATAATACCATAAGTTTTAGGAGACATTAGACATGGGAATAGACAAAGATTAGGAAGCACATCTCCTTTGAAAAATATATGTTTATGAGAAGGAATAGGTGAGGACAAATTTTACAGGAAGATAGCTGAAGAATGTTTCTTAAAAGATACTCAGAATGACTTTGTTCTTTTCTTCATTTGGCCTTCTCTTTTCCGATCTAAAAGAGGAACAGCAAAGGAATCTTTGTGAAAATATGTCAAGAGAAGGAAGAGAGATTGGAACTAACATAATTTGAACATCTGTTCGCCAAAACTTCTTGAAAAATAACGGAGTATTAACATGAAAGAAAATGTGCTCAGCATGAAGCTAACCACAGTAATGTGGTAGCAGGGAGGTGGGAAGAGTGACATAAGAAACTTGCCCCCTACTGAGACAAAACTTCTGAGTGTCCGAATCCAAGTCACCGCCTCAGTTAATGTGAGAAGTAGCGGCAAGTATTATCCAGGCAAATTGCGCGTGAAGTGGCACACATTGCAATTGAATCAATGTCTAGAGATGCAACAGCAATATTAAAATGAATGAGATCACAAGTGAAATTCTGGGAATTTTTTTTTTTATCACTTTAGACATCAGATATATTTATTCAATCGAGAGGGACTTTAGAAAATGGTTTTACTTTTTGAGACAGTGGCAGGCTTTTTGAATGAAGAGTATGTAATTGTGTAAATGTCCAATATTAAATTGTGTTTTTAGACTTTCATTTTTTACTTCAATTTCATATATTTTGGGGACAACTTTAAACAATTAGAGAGCACAAATAAATGCTTTAAATTTCAGATTTTATATATATGTGTGTTTTTATAGCTGAAATAAATAAAATTATCAAACTTCTTACTATTTTCAGAAGAGACAGAGTCACCTTCACAATCTCTTTTAATTTGAGATCATTGTAGAAAATCTCTTGCATTTTTTGATTAGTTTCAATTTTTAGGAAATAATGAAAGGGGAGGAATTTTGGCTTAGTTGCTTTCACAAATATTTTCTCTTTTAAAACTAAAATTGAAAAGAAATATCTAAAAATATAGCATGTCTGTTACTGTTATCTGTGTTTTCACAGCAAAGAGAAGATTCCCCCAAGGGAATTTCTTCCCCTTAAAATCACATATTTTGGAATGATCAGGAGATTTAATGATGTTTATCTTCTTAGTGATATGTATTGTCTACACAAGAATCCTCTCAAGAATATGTGGTTTTGTTCTAAAATTTAATGATTGGTTGATAACTCTTCTTTTTCTAAATCATGTTTTTTAGTGTACATTTATGTTATCTAAGCACCCTTATATATTACTGATTAGTTAGCTCTTCTTTAGTCATGTCTATTCTCAATCTCTAACATTATCTTCTATTGTTCTTTTCCCCCTTTCTTTTACTATTCCTTTGTACACTGTCAATAATGAAAAATTTTGAAGAAAAATATCTAATATGAAAACTAGATTCTTGTATATTCTTTATCCATGTATATGTTCAGACTAACTTTAATGAGTTTGTATTTTTCTTATGGAGGAATAAACAGGCTATGATAGAATCAAGAATTCTTTTGAGGAGTGTTGATCAAAGTTGACAAGGGGCAGGCACAAGGTATGTATCACCTGGGCCAAGGCCAAGCAAACTTATAAAGAATTGAGCAGAGAAGTTGACTGAACATTAGCTATTCATTGTGAAATGTTTGGATGGTTGGTAAATGTCTTCAGAAAGAAAAGTGCAAAGTAGGGTCTTTTGTAACATCAGTAGACAACCTTGTTTCTTGGTCATTGACAAGTTGAAGACAGGGTGTGGCTATTCTTTCATCAGTGTCAATAAGGAGAAATCAGTGAGTTCTATCTTATTTGTCAATAGGAAGCTGAACCTGGCTGCTTAATTTTCACCTAGAAGTATTTAAACAACAATTAGAGAGAAGACAAACACTTTTATTCAAAGTAAGTTCCACTAAAGAAAATAAAAGTACAATCTGCATCATAGCTTTACTTAATACATAACCTGAAAACTCAGTGTTACCAACTTTCCTAAGTCATGAGACCCTTATACACGCAAAATAAATCATGGATTTCACTGCAGTGAAAAAAGAAAAGTTTAAGAACTATAAGGTTTTGTGGATGGGACATACAAAAACTTGAACATTTATTGTTAAGGAATTTTTATTGGCTATTAGAACTGTGGTTGTTTTCAATGTGCCATTTTAATAAATTATATTGACAAAGGCTTGAAGTAGTTGGATTATCTAGAAAGCAGTACCTTGAAAAATCCTTATATGTGTGAGTCAATTACTGAAGAGTATGGTGATGTGAACAAAGCTGGGAAGAAAAAAGTCATGATGTGTAGAATTAGTGGGTGCTATACTCTGGTACTTTCTGGAAAGATTTAAAAAATATGTCTTTAGACTACCACTGTAGGAAAGACAGGGGGATGCATTTATTCTATCCCTCTCAATGAAAAGAGGCATTGTGGCAAATGACTTCACTCAGAATTGCGCATCTACTTGTCAAAGACAAAAACCGAGATGCATATATATGTGTTGTAACATAGATATGTTGACTTAGTGGTGACTGTACCAATGATTTGTTGATCAAAGAGCTCCACAGAAGTATAAAAAAACAACTGTTTAATGTAACTTTCCTTTTAACTGTCCATGGATGAATGAATAAAGGAAACAAGATATAGATATGCAAAAGAACAACACAATTATGCAAAAAGAGATCATTATAAAACATTTAAAAAATTTTTTCCATTTCTGACTTAGATGGAACTTGAGGGTATTGTCAAATAGGATAAATGGAAAAAGACAAATACCAAGAGATTGTATATAATATCTAGAACATAATAAAGCAAGCAAACAAAATAAAAGCAGACTATCTTTTAATTTTAAGAACAAAATGGTGGTTACTAGGAAGGAAGCTTATTGGGTAAAATGGTTAAAGTGGGTCAATAGAATAATAATGGATGGGGCCTGAATTTTGGTGTGACAAAAATATACAGTTGTATACTTGAAACTCATAGAGTTTCATAAACATTTTTAAAGCATACAATTTTGAGGTAAGCTTGGTAATGCTCTCTAGGCTAATGCCCAAAAGGGGGCGGGGGTGCAAAGCAAGCAGTAAAAACAGTCAAGAACAAGCAGAAAACAAAAGCAATATTTTTTTTTTACTTAAAAGCTTAATTTTGTTTTATTTAGTTCATTTGTTTAGCACATATGAGTTTCAGGAGAAAATCCTTGAAAATACTGTGGACAAGGACAACTCAGTCACACAAGTTAATCATACTTTGAAGGGACTGCATTTGTAGAGGCACCTTGGGTATTTTTCAATATCAGATTTTCAAAATTAAAGTTTAATGGTATCTAGTGAAGGAACTATTGAAATGTGTTAGTCAACATGGGGCCACAAGGCCACAGAAGGTCACCGTGGACATGGGGTGTATCTATTCCAGGGACAGGTCTGCGCCTGACATGCTCTTGGATCTCCTGTGTTAAGTATCTAGCACAAAATTGGTGAAAATGTCCTTACTGACAGTTTACTCTGCCATTATTTTCATAAATACCTAGTTTTTCCTTCACATCAGCTGTCTTACTTCTTTTGATCACCTGAATGCTGCATGATGATACCAGGTTACAAAGGAAACAGAAGCATTGAAAAAAACCTAGTAAGTGAAATAGTCAAAACCAGATCACACATTTTGATTCCAGAAACTACCAGCAGAATCTATGTAAGTAAATTAAAATTGAATACAGAATTATAATTCTCTGATCTGCCCTTTCTTCATCTATAAATAAAAATACTAGTATTTATCTTTTAGGTTAATTGTGTAGACTAATACATCAGGGATCTTAAACTCAGTACATGCTACTTTTTCCACTTTCCAAAAATGTTTAGGAGTCATTAAGAGCTGGGAAGAGAAAATTTGTGATTAAAAATGTTAACATTCTTCTAAGGGTGATATTAGACTAGTGTCTTGTTAAAATGATTTGTTGAAATTATTCCTATGAATATATTCATATACACCAAAGACAAAGTAATTGTTCAGTGGTTCTGAAAAAAAAAAAAAAAAAAAAAAAAAAAAAAAAAAAAAAAAAAAAAAAAAAAAAAAAAAAAAAAAAAAAAAAAAAAAAAAAAAAAAAACCTCTACAGTGGGAAAATAAAACACATAGAATAATTTGGAATAGTATATCATTCAAAATCAATTTAAAATAATTATGGAAAATCTGAGATACCAAGAAGAAAATATATGATACTCATTTTCATGAAAAAGTTCATACTAGAACATAAATTTTGACTATCATTATTTTTGCATTTTTTTATGTTCAGTAATATTGTACACCATTTAATGTTTTATTTCCTACATATTTGTGTCTACAATTAGAAACAAAAAGCTAAATATTACCTGGTATATATTGTTTTCACTAATGTAATAGATTTCAATGTCTCTACTATTTTGCCTAAATTTTGCTGGTTTTTAATTGTTATATATATATATGGTCTTGGTGCAAGACATAGACATCTTGAAAAGATATTATAAAGATTAAAGAATAAACCTATTTCACTTAAAAAAAGTAAAGTGAATCATGTTGTTTGTACTAAGTAAATCTCTCTTGAGTAACTTTCATTTTAATTTGAAATGTAGCCCTCAGTAAATATTCAGATTTCTAATACAAAAACTATTTTCCAGAATGCATTATTAATAACGGTCGTAGTGTTTCCATACTAAAATGCACATAGAGAATAAAGGTTTATGATATATACATGTAATATTATTTGAAGTTTTATGGATAAAGAAGGCCAAGTAAATAAAATTAGAAAGACCAAAAGTGTGTGCTTAATACTTTGATTTTGTAAAACAGAAAAAGAAGTTATATTAACTTAAACTTAAAATCACATCAGAATTTTGACCATAAAAATTGTGCCTTTTTCTTAAATTAAGCCAAACTTCTCCCTTGCTAACAGAATGATCTAGTCTACAGCTATAATTGAATGTTCTTACTCCATAAGCCTTATAAATGCTGCATTAGCTAGTGACTTTAAATATTTGAAAAAGTGTCAATCTTTTTTTCCAGAGTCATACATCTGTCTTTAAGAATATTCAAATTCCTGGAACCAAAGGAAGTATTTGCTAATTTCCTATTAATGCTTGTGTTTTATTTTCTGAATGAAAAAGAGAAGGGCTCCATAAAAAGGAATATGAACAAAATTTGGAATTTAAGAATAAAGCTATATGAAAATATTTTTTTAAGAAATATGCAAAGCATAGTTTTCACCCTTAGTTCTTCTCTTCACTGCCCTGCTTTTGTGTTTTCACTATACTTTTTGCTATAAAATGTTTCTCAGGGGCAAAGCTTTTCCACTTTGTCTCAGGTCATAGTTGATTATTTTATATTCTATCTCTTACATTTTCTTTAGTTTTTCGGTTTTTCTTTTTATTTGTAATGTATCACATATTATCCAAAAGATATATTGACATAGTAACCACTATCCTGTAAGAAATTTTAAGACACCAGTATCATTCTCTTGTGAATGAAAGTTTTTAGTAAATCTAATATTTATATATTTTATTAACCCCACACCATAGTAATAATACAGATGACTTCTTGTTTAGAAAAGAATTGTCTCTGGATGCCTCAACACTCAGCCCAAGAGTAAAATAAACTTTGTCATAGGAATGTTTTTGCTGTAGAATACCAAATGTCTAGAATGATTGAATGTTTCCTTTTGTATTCAAATACATATAATTAAATATATTTGAATTGACACTTCAACACCAACAGAACACATTTCATTGGCTGTTCGTCTCAAATTGTTGCAATTATTTCTGGATTACCAGAAACTACACATTAAATCATAGATATCTCATCAAGGTCCCTCCTCTCTGTTGAGCCACTAGTGAATTTTATATTCACCCTTCTGCCTAACTGGGTGGAAGTCCAGCTTTTCACTGGAATTAAAGATGCAATGCCGGCACCATAAGGCTCATTATCTGAATCTGAAACACCTGCTGCAAGAGAATAAAAGGCAATCTTGTAACGGATCATTTAATAATTGTGTTAGGCAGGAAAAAGCAAATGGCCTTTTGTTGGTTCTTGATATCATAACTCATCTTTTGAAAGTGGCAATAGACACAATAGGAAGACAGTTTCTTGTGGAAGGGAGAAGTACCGAATTCAATCTGACACAGTATTTTAGTAGTTTTGTACTTGATTCCAAGTATTTAACATCAAGTTTCCCTGGCTATATCCAGAAAGAGCTTTGTGATTTATTTTCTGAAATACTATTACAGAGCTTACTTTTCAGCACTTGATACTCATGTTAGACTGAAGTAAAAGAGATAAAGTCTTCTATTCTTACCCACCAATAGCGTTCAAAGATATACAGTCCAAGTCCAAATATTTTTGAGAGTTTTGGAGGCTTCATTAATCACAGTTAGTAGGTTACTTTGAAATTTTCATATGGAAAGGGAAACTAGACACCTTTGTGGTCCAATTGTAATATAATGTTGCACCACTCTTCCTTTATTTGGGTTGTAATCTCTAGCTAACGTACTAGCTGACAGCAGCCTCTGGCAGTAAGCAAAGGGGCCACCTATGACATATTCCAGAACTGAAAATACGGTTTCAAGATGAATGGGGCTCAAATGGCTTCTACAGCTAAGTTGTTTTGAACATAGTGCAATAACATCTGACTACAATTGAGGTTTGATCCAGAGATAAAAATTCTATTGTATTTATGGAATTCAGGTTTACAAAGGAGAACTAGGTTAAAACAGCAGATTTGAGTTCTGTGGTAGGTTACTCTGAAATAATTAAGAAAAATGTGGTGAATTGAATAATAAATGACTTTTAAAATGTGAAGGAGCAGAATAGATAGGATAAAAATGGGATAACAAACTGGATTGTATTAAAGAAAACATAATAGTCACACCAATGAAAGGATAATCTTGGCTGTTTAATTGGTGAGAATGTATTGAAAGTAGCTTACAGAACTTCAGAAGCCAAGCTATTGTTCTCTTTGAATTAGGTCAGAATTTTTGGCAAATATTTAATTTTTTTTTTTTTTTTTGGTAAACATAACATTCTTAAGATAAAAATCACAAAATAAAGACTGCATATGTAATTTCTAGATACAAAAGAACTGCATATGGTGAAACATATTTAAAAGTAAATAATGGCTTTAAAAAGAAATATTTGATTTAAAGAGTAGACTGATGATACCAACGTACTTCAAGAAAAAAATTGTCTGTGACTGATTTTGGGGGGAGAGATGGTTTATTAGTTAAGAAAAATAAAAGGAAAAAAAGAAAGAATAAAAAAAAAAAACAAAACATTTGGTTATGTTCATCCTTCCAGGCAGCAATATTGGCAGGAGGTAGTTCAGCAAGATAATTCATTTTTCTGATGGCTATTCCAGTTAACCAATCCACCTCACAATAAATAGTTTTCCTATTTGTTTTACTAAAGATATAATCCACTAGACAGAATAGTGCAACTGTTCAGTACAATTGGCACCTTTTGTTCTCTGTGATAAATTTATTGATACTGGTTTGAATTATCTCTTTTTTGAAACTTTATGAACATGAGTCAGCATACATTCAGACACTAGGAGTACAGTTTTCAGACTCCCTAACCTGAGAGTAGACATGATGATATTGAAATTACTTGTTTTAGAATACATTAGCAGACTATATATTAAGATATTTTTTCTCATCAGAAATTATGCAAACAAAAACAAATTAATGAGAAGATATTTTCCGCTTAGACTTGGAAAAGATTTTGGAGGGATATTTTTCATTTAGGGGTTAATGCCGCCTCAAACATCAGGTTGGCATTTTAATGCATGTATTAGTAAAGTTGAAGGTCCATGGCTATTAAACAGGTCATTTATCTTAGGCAGGCATTTAAACAGTACCCATTTGAAACAGATGTACAGGACTAGGAATTTGGTAAATGAATGACTAAAGGTCTAAAATTTGCATCACAATCCCTCTTTGTTAGTAAAGATAGTGATATTTTTCTCTCTGAGGAATTTCATATGTTCTTTGCTTGAGAAAGATTATTGGATTCCATCATGGTGAGGTTCACTCTAAGTGCTGATAGTAGAATTGGAAACACCTAACAAATTACTTGATATTTTATTTTGAATTTATATAGCATGCCTTTCCCATATCATTAAAATTATTTTACACAAATTGATATTGACTACATATGTTTACTAGATGATACATCATAATTTAACAATTTTGTAGAGATATTTAACTTCTTTCTCACACCTACTTTTTTCCCCATAAGGCCCTAATAAATATATTTAAATATGAAAAGTACTTAAGATACAAATACTAATTTTCTTAAAATATATGAAGTTTTTTCATGTGGGCAAGGGAGTTGTTTTCAGGGTTTTGGAAATATTCACCAGATTACAGGTGCTGTTATGTACTGCATGCAGCATGTGAAATCAAATTTGACTTGGCCTACTGCCCTTTCAAAGGTAAATTCTAGGAGTCTCTACTGCCTAAATAATTCTTTCTTATCTGGTAGGGGTACTAGTGCTCAGACAAGGAAGATGATCATCAACTATTTTTAGATTCACATAGCAGCTCATTCTATTCAGGAGTTTTAAAAAATACATTGTTAATGAATACATGAATTTCTTTCATGAATTTAAACAAGGTCTACTATACTATTTCACATAAGTTAATGAAGAGAAAGCTGTAGTTTTTTAAACTTTCTATGCTGAGTATGACCAACATTAAGACCCTATCTCTGTAGTCTGATAAAGTACCGTTTTAGTGTTGGTTTTTTTTTCCTTTCTTTTAAGATGTGAGCATTTCCTGGTTGCATTTTGCTTTGCTTTTTTAGTGAAGTAATCATAGTGCCTTTGATCTTGACTTTGTATCTTAAAGCCCTTTCATAAGGGGTGTTTTATCTCATTTTATAAACAAATACTAATGGTTACTGTCTTTCTCCTTCAGAGATTTTATATGAAAGAACAAAATACTATAAGTACAGTCATTTTTATATTCTAAAGTACTTTATATACACTTCCTGTTTAAGATTTACATATTCATTGACATTTAAAATATATAGACACATATACATATATATGTGTATATGTATAGATGCATGCACAAATATATATATATATATATATATATATATATATATATATATATATATATATATCTCCTATTCCCTTCTTTGGCTAAATACTTTAATACCATTAACACTTTATGTATTGCATATTTACTAAAAACTAAAGCCTCCTAACATGTTTTAATCAATTTCCTTCCAAAAGTCTAAAACCAAGTCATTTAATTAGTCAACTAATTTTTAAATATATAGACAATTAACTTCTAGATGGGTAAAAATAAATTGTTCTTTGTCATATAACACAAGTGAGTATTTTCCATCAAGTAGAGATTTTTTTCTGATTTTAGTATTACATTCAAAAATCCGTTAAAAAAAGCAGATTTTGACATCAGATAAAGTTGGTTCTATAAAGCAACAGTGTTACAACCCTGGAGAAATTATATCACATTTTCTTCTGTAAAATATGCAAAAATTTAACTACTCATATGGCTAAGATGAACATAAGTATATAAAATTTAGTTGCCACTGTCCTAGTGAGACTAGTTGATGAAAAGAACAAATATATGCTACAATTATTATTGTTTAATTTGCCAAGATTAGAAGAATGGAAAAACAAGTATTTTATTTTTTAACATTTATTGTGTATAAACAGCTATACATAGGGTAGCTAATATAGGATATTATAATAGTGTTACCTTTTTATTATTTTAAGCATGCACAGATGTTCTAAAGTTTTATGATATTATGATATTGCAGTGAACTGTAAATATGTTTTCATTTATAGTATGCTACAGATTTCTTAATTTAGGTGGGTATATGAAAAAAAAAATCTCTTTAAGTAGAATTTCAACCTAACAGATTCACTTAAGGCTTGAGTTATCATTTAGAAACATGATCTGAATGAAGATTCTCTGTGTCATTTACTGGCTAACTCATGCTTCTCATGGAATTATCTCAATCAATATTAATTGAGAGCTCAGAGTATGGATGGTTCTGGATGAGCTATTTTAATTTAAAAGGTAAAAATGCATTAAATACCTGTGGCATTTAGTTTAACTTGAAGTAGTTCTTAATAATTATAATTCAGGACACTTCTCTTCCTATGCATTTGGTCAAAGTTTGGTTGATGATTCATTCATTTCAAAAATTATGATTAGTATTTTAATGCTCATAAGCACTGTACTACTATCTGGGAACAGAGGTGATTTTATCATAGTCCTAATCTTCAGAGACAGGAATCTGGTGGTGGAGTCAAATAAGGAACATATTTATATTGATGTAATAAATATAAAAAGTACTGTGAAAAGTGGAAGAAACAACATTTAACTCTTCCCAAAAGAACCACAAAAGGTTTAAAGGAGAGTAACATTGAGGAAAAACAAAATTATTTCATATATTTTGATATCAATAATTAATTCCTTTAGAGAAATTTTGAAAATGAAATTAAGAGTTTGGAATAAATATCCATGATTCTACCACACAATGGTATTATTGCCAGCACATCAGCATATCTTTCTTGTGATTGTAAAAATACATAGACATGCACACACTAGGAAAAATCATGAGAATTAACAACTATGCTTTGTTTTTTTGTTTGTTTTGTTTTGTTTTTCACTGCTTAACAAAACTGATTTTAATGGATTGTTGTGGTCATTGTTTCATTAGTACATTGTCACCTAATTTCAATGATTATGTTAATTCTTCTAATCCATGAGCAGGGGATGTCTTTCCATTTCCTTGTGTTCTTCTGTTTTTTTTTTTTTTTTTTTTTTTTTTTTTTTTTTTTTTTTTTTTTTTTTTTTTTTTTTTTTTTTTTTTTTTTTTTTTTTTTTTTTTTTTTTTTTTTTTTTTTTTTTTTTTTTTTTTTTTTTTTTTTTTTTTTTTTTTTTTTTTTTTTTTTTTTTTTTTTTTTTTGTTTGTTTGTTTTTTTGTCTTAAGGGCCACCTGTCTTTTTATTTATTTATTTATTTTTATAACCAATATCTGCTTTATTATTATTTTTTTTACATTATTTCAGTCCCTGGGGGTCACCCCACACCATCCCCTCCCCTCCCCACCCGCTCCAGCTGGTTCCCTCTCTCCCCTTATGTGGTTTCATTTGGTTGACCATATATTAGTGAAACTATTTAGTTTCTGTCCCTTTCTATCTGGCTCATTTCTGCTAGAATGATTTCTTCTAGGTACATCCAGGTGTCCATAAATTCATCAAATTTGTCATTTTTAATTGATGAGTAATACTCCATTGCGTATATATACCACATCTTTTTCATCCACTCATCTGTTCTGGGGTATTTGGGTTGTTTCCATGTTCTTGCAGTTATAAATAGTGCTGCAATAAACATCCGAGCACAGGTGTCTTTTTGTACCCACATTGAGGTCTCCTTTGGGTAGATTCCCAGAAGTGCGACTGCTGGGTCAAATGGTAATTCTATTTTCATGAGTTTGAGGGTCCTCCATACTGCTTTCCATAGTGGCTGGATGAGTTTACATTCCCACCAGCAGTGTAGGAGTGTTCCTTTCTCTCCACATCCACGCCAGCACTTCTTGTTGCCTGTTTTTTTGATGTGGGCCATTCTTACTGGTGTAAAGTGGTATCACATTGTGGTTTTGATTTGCATTTCTCTGATTGCTAGTGATATTGAGCAATTTTTCATGTGTCTGTTGGCCATTTGTATTTCCTCTTTGGAGAAGTGTCTTTTTAGTTCTCCCCATTTTTTGATTGGGCATCTTGTTTTGTTTTTGTTTAGTTGGAGAATACACAACTATGTTTTGTTTTGTGTTTAACAGTTTACATTCTTAAACATTTTTCTTGATATTTAAATAGAGGTGATATATATATATATATATATATGTGATATATAACTTAAGGTGATTTCTAATGAACAACTAGAATCACATGATACAGACTCTGCAATTTATTTAACTAATTTTTGTTTGGTGAATATTTAAGTTCCTTTCAGTTTCTCCTACAGCACAAGAACCAAAATTAAGTCACAATAGGAAGAAAATTATTTTCACAAGATATATTCTGCAAGAAAAGACTGCCATATATAATAATATTCACATTTTTGAAGTTTTTTTTTTATTACGGTAACATTCATTTACAATGCTGTATATGGTTCTGAGATATTGATGCATAACTCTTCAGATATGTTTCCAGAGCATACTCACCATCAGAACACTAATAAAATCCTTCATCATAATCTTTTGGAATCTTTCTCATTTTATTCCCCACACCCCACCCTTTACATATAGTAGCTTGTATTCTGCAATGATATTTCTAGGGGTTGTCTCAGTTTACCTTTGTTCTTTTGTTTTGTTTCTTTATATTTCATATATGAGTGAAATCATTAATATTTGTTTTTCTCCTAACATAATTTTCTTAGTATTATCCCCTCCAATTTCATCTCTATTACTGCAAATGATGGAATTTCATTTTATTTTAGCTGATTAGTATACCATTGTGTATATACATTAAATCTTATTTATGCACTTATTTGTCCTGGGAAAATTTGGTTGATTCCATAACTTGGCTATTGATAATACTACTGCAGTAAGCATAGGTTTGTATATATTCCTTTGAATTAATGTTGTTTTGATTGACACCTATGTGTGTAAATGCAGGTCTTGCGATGGATCTATCTTTAATATTTTGAAATACTTCCATGTTGTTTTCCATATAAGCTGAACCAGTCTACTTTTCCACCAACAATGTACTGGGTTTTTTTTTTTTTTTGTCACATCCTTGCCAACATGTATGTATATATATATATGTATATATATATGTACACACACACACATATATATATATAATTTTCACAGTGTGAGATGGTATCTCTTTGTAGTTTTGATTTATTTTAATTTCCCTGGTGATAAGTGATGATGATTTTTTTTTTTAAATCTACCTATTGGTCATCTGTATGTCTTCCTTAACAAGTTGGGTACGTACACTGGTCTGTCCTCTATGGAAAATAATTATTCTATAGTTTTTCCAAATGATAAACGTCTACAGTTTTCTTAGGATATTAAAAATAGATCTACCATATAATCCAATAATTCCATTCTTAAGGACTTACCCAAAGAATTAAAAAAAAATAAACACTAATTCAAAGGGCTATATTCACTTCTATGTCCATACTACTTACAATAGTCAAGATATGAAAAAGAACCCAAATGCCTCCAAATAGATAAATGGATCTAAGATAAATGCATATATACACAATGGAGTAGTACTTGGTGATCATAAGAAGAAAAACTCATGGCATTCGCAACAATATAGATGGAGATGGAAGGGAGAATGTTAAGTGAAATAACTCAGAAGAAAAAAATAATATTGGATGGTTTTGCTTATATAAGGAATACACAGAAACTAAACAAAATGTCAGGAAAAAAACAGAACTTGTAAGTTAACCACAAAAATCAGAAGCATACAATAGGGGAATGTGAGGGAGAGGGTAAAAAACAAGGGAAGGAAGTACAAAAGGGGCAATGAAGATTGATCATGGGTCTCATGATGGTAAGAGAAACACAGGAGGGAATAAATCTAATACAATCCAAAAATCAACAAATATATAATAAGATAGATTAATTAATTAAATAACAACCAATAAAATTAAAACCCACACTGATGCTGCCTCATGATACCCTGATAACATGTCTTCCATCATGTAAATAAAATCCACTGAGAAGATATCAAAATTTTACAATGGGAAGGATCACCAAGAATCTCAAATGATGTGTATATGTATCTTAAGTGGCAATGCCATTCCTCAGGGAGTTTATCAGGGATAATTAATTAAATATTAAAAACTCACTTGAGAAATCAAATGTTCACATGTTTTGGCATGAAACTACATTAACAGCTTGGAAAATAATAAGGTAACAGGTATATAATAATAAGAAATTTTAGATTTATTTCACTAATTTGTAAAACTTTTTACTGAATAAAGAACAAGGTATCTTCAGAAACAAGAAACCCAATAATAGGAAAACTAGCATTAAACCATTTATGAGTTTATTTCATACAAATAAATAGTTCCAAACTGTCCATAAATTTATAAGATGCACCATACAGTTTGTGATATTTATCTCAAATATAAGAATCCCTTTTTAAAATAAATTTGGGTTACAGTATTAGTTTCTCCGAATCTTCGTCAAAATTTTTCAGTGACAATGAAGTGTTGGCATTCTGATTTTCACTTTCCAAGAACATGACATGAAAGTCATCGGCAGGTAGAAAGTAAATTCAGATTTTTCTGGAATTTTTATCCTAATATACACTTACATGTAATTCAAACTGCTCTATGCAAAAATAATCCACTTGACTGCTAGATTTTACTGCAGGTGGGTTTGGAAGAGATTTAATTTGAGTCCAGGATTAGCTGGATGTGTTAGAAGGAACAATTCTCTAGATTGCTGATTCTGATGTTAATAACCCAGATGTTAGTAAAAGCTGCCAGCTGGGAACACAATGACCAAATTCCCTGCATATGTACCCTAATGATGATGAGTGAGTCATTTGACCACAACTAGCATTCTTGGCTTAGATGACTATTAAAGCTTATAACCTCATTGTTTCACTCTAAGACACAGTAAAATTTAGCAGTATGGATAGTATTTTAAAAGTACACTATTTGCTGCTTTCATATATCTAAATAAAAGTTACCTTTTATATTTTGATTGCCTCATGAGAGATAGACTTGTTATCTTAAAATTCTTGATTTAGTTCACTTCTCTTCACATTGGAAAACAAGAAAATCTATGTTGATCTTTCTATGCTTACTGCTTCCCTACCCAGCTCCTAACAATGCTGTTTCATGAAATCCTTTAGATATCAAAAGGACACAGTTGAAATGGTGGTGCTTTGTTTGCCTTACATCATGCTCCTGATCCTATATTACATGGCTATAAGGAGCTAGATAAGCTAAAAGGAGTCACTTTTAGTTCAACAAGTAAAAATGAAGTGAAACAAAGGTATATTAATTCCAGATTAGCTCTATTTCCATATAGGGATGAATGAACCTCTAAAGGAGATTTAGGTCAGAATGCTGGGCATTAGTACAGTTGTAGTTACCTCATATACTAATAAACACTATATTTGTCAAGTTTACCTTTTCCTTGTCATGACTTTATTCAATGGAATCTACAGCTATGCTGCCTCATGATTTCTGTTAACATGTTTTCCATCATGTAGATAAAAATCTACTGAGAATATATCAAAAACTAAACTACTAAAATCTATACAGAATTCAATCTCCAAGCTCACAGATTTGATTATTTAATTTTCTTTATTCAGGTGGTGAAGAAGAAAAGCTATCTATATAATTTAAATGATTTTTTTTCAAACAACAATATGAACAGTTTTCAAATAGCTCATCTAAACCTTGATGTAAGATGTAAGCCAATCACTAAGTAGATTATCAAAGCCTCAAAAATATTAATTTATACATACTTGAAAATTGAGAAATTTTACAGTCAACCATATTCTATAAATTCTCATCTTTGTGCACAGCATGAAAACATTTCAGAGCTTCTCAGATTGATGAAGAGAAATGCCTCATTAATTAACATAGAATCCCATGCAGTATTATAAAAACAGCATGGGCAGCATTATAAAAAGTTATCCCTTAGATCATACAAAGGGAAGTTTCTATGTAGAAACTAGAGAATTTGTTTGAAACTTTAAATAAGGATGGAAAATATTTAAAGTGTCTAAAATGTTTCTTTATGCACACAGAGTACTACATTATGTAAATTAGTAATAAAGGAACAGACTGAATGGCTGACATACATTTTTGACTTTAAAGTATATTCTATTAGAATATGTTATTGACTTGAGCTTGAATATATACCAACTGGGAAGCTAAGGACATTATTTTCTATTCTTATTTTTTCTAAGACAGTTTAAGTGGTTGGTGCTTTTCCATATGATTCAAAAGAATAATGCTTGAAACCAACAGACTAATAGAAGTTCAAAATGTATAAACTTAAGCATTTAAGTTATACCATAAGTTATTCTGGGTTTAAAAAAGTATTCAAATGAAAAAGAATTATAAGTGAATAACAATGATGGCTCAAAATACCAAAACCTATAGGAAAAGCAAAGCAGTATTCTTAGAAATGAATTGTAATATTGAAATAATTGCAAATATTTAAACAAAAGTTACTATCTGAAATTAGCTAAGTTTGAGGTTTAAGCAATCCCCCAGACTGCAAAGTTAGCTAGCCCACAATTTTTAATTTCAACAGCCAGGAGTTGCAGGAAAGAGTTCACATAAGGCCATTTTTACTTCTGACACCAAATGCAAGTTCAGGACTTTTTGTAAAACACCTTGAGGTTAAGTAATTCCCTAGAAAGACTCAGAGAATGCACTAAAGCTAAGTGCCAACTTACTCTGGAGGGGAATAATTATGTTTCTAATAAGGAAAAGCTACTACTGAATACTTTTAATCAGAAAAGTAACTTGCTGGGTCTGTGTTTTGGACCAGCATTTCTTTTATACAAGGAGTTTGGTGTGAAAAGGGATGGAGCAGGAAGACAAGTTGTGCCTGAACTAGTAGAGATTAACACAAATATTTACTTGCTTATTTCTAAATATGTTATGATATTTAAAATGTAGTTAAAGTTAATTTCTCTGCTTTTAAAGTCATTTTTTGTTAATTTTCCTGCAATTTTATTAGCATAATTTGACCTAGTGACATGTTTAATGTAAATAGTTCTAATCATATAATTTGAATATGTTAATAACATAAATTGATGATTATAATTATAATATTAATGATATCAGAAAGTCTTTATATAAGACATGGCTACACATAAGTTTGCCACACAGCAGGATGACCTCCTGGAGGTCAGATGCTATGAGAAATGGAAGGGAACAATTATTGTCTAATTTGACCCACTTATTTAACAAATAGTATTTTATCAAACAGCATGAAATAAAATTTGTATCATATTTTCCTTGTGAGATTAGTTTAAAAACTATGAAAAGAGAGAAATGTCTTTGAATAAAGAATGGATTGATGAATGGGATAGTCCTTGGATTTTTTCATTATGAGAGAGACTGTAAGTAAATTGTATCTTAAAGAGGAAGCAGGAAATGATCTCTGAAGGCTACACATTCCAACTTCAGGGCCAGCACTCCTGGGATCTTTAACTTTTAGATGTTACAGGTAAGTCAAAAAGTTGATTATTGGTATGTTTGTCTTACTGTTTCTTCACTAATGACTCTTAAATTATGGCGTGGCATTGTATCACTTGTTATAGCAAAATTATATTTGAATGAGTAGATCCAAACTGTACATATTGTATAAAGGTTCTTCTCTTAATAGATCCATTATTTTTATATGGAATTTAATGTCTTGCATGCTCTGTTATGTCATGATTAAGTTCCATCCAACAAAAGAGAAAACAAATAAGTAAGACAGCAGAAGAAATGTGAACATAGTACAATTTGAATAAAATATAACTAAATTTCAATAACATTCAATAAATTGTGACTTGAAACAGAAACTCATCATTAGAATAAGAATTATTATTGCTATTTAATTGCATTAAACATGCAATTAGATCAAATTATGGGTTATAGAGGATTTTATACATATTTATATAATTTTGACTTTCAAACAAGTACATTTCTTTTTCATTGAGATCATTTTGGTATACTATATTAATTATTGGGTTAAATATGATTTGATATTTCCACATAGTACAAAATGATACTAAGTATAATTAATATCCATCACCATCCATAGCTTAACTTTTTTCTTATGAAAGCTTATAAACTACTCTCAGCAACTTTCAAATACGCAATACAGCATGGACTATAGTCTCCAATTTGTACATTATATCTTTATGATTTATTTACAGCTAAATGTTGGTACTTTTTGACCTACTTCTCCCAGTATAAATTCTCTCTCTTCTCCATTCTGATTTTTTGACACCCAGCAATCTTCACTATTGATGAACTGTTTGTTCTTTTCTTATTTGCAGGATACCAGATATGAGACCTTACATATCTATCTTTCTTCTCTGACATGTCATTCAGTGTAATTCCATGGAGATCAATTTAGGTTGTCAAAATAGCAAGAATTTCTTCTCACTTTATATACATGTTTATATGTACATACACATATAAGAATTTCTTCTCACTTTATATCATGTATATATGTACATACACATATATGTATATATACATAAATATGTTTATATGTACTACATATATATTCATATATTTCTATATATTAAAAAGATTATAACATTAATTTTAAAATAAAAAGGAAGAATAATTGTAAAATTAGGAAAAATGAACATACATAACCATTTATACCCATAGCAAAAAAAAAAAAAAGATTTATATGAAGAGAGTAGGATATAACACTTTGCACTGTCTTAGCTAGATATAATCTGTTTAAAAATAGCTGCATTTTCAGTGATACTACTGTTTGTGAGAAATTAATATTGTTTGTGATATTTTATTTGGAGTATTTTTAAATTGATTTGGATAATTTATGAGAAAATCAGATTAATATTTTATTTATAGAGCATCATTTCAGATTAAAAGTATAGATATAACTAAAAATAAAGAAGATATAACAAACCCTCTTATTATTTTGTAACAAGAAAACATTAATCTGTACTGGGACATGGAATTGGAAATATCAGTATGAACTCATATTCATTGCTTATGCAATAAAAAGAAATACCCATACAATCTCCTATCATGTTTGCTTTACTCAGACCCTTGTCTTCTAAATACATTTGTAAAATTTTCAGTTTTTCAAAAGAAAGACATTGCCTACCTTCTCTTGACTTCTCAATCCTGTTTCTGAATTGAATCTTATCAGTCACCTAAGAATTACAGTATTAATTTTCAATTAACTCCTTTAAAGTGAACCTTAGTGGGCTTGATACCATTTGTGTAAATAGCTGGGAGCAGGGTTGCGAGAAAGGATGAGCGAGAGAAATTCTCACAGTCAAAGACTGTGGGCTATTAGAAGCAAGGCTGGTAGCAATTTTAAGAGAGATTACTAGGCTTTTTATAGGGTTTAGGCAAGGGGGGTTGGGGGGAAGGTGGCCAAGAGAATGTTTTATGACTAATTAAAGAAGACCAATAACTAAGATAATAAAATTTAGATAAAATATTAGTTTTGTGAGATAATATTGTTGGTAACTTCTAAATAATGTTTTTTAAGGTAAATATTGGGAGAATGAAGAAGCTGCTTTTTGCACTCTGGATATTTGTCATGTCAGTTCTGTCTTCAGTGTTCTGAAGCCAGATAAAATAGTAAAATGAAGTTTTCTTTATTTCTCAGTCATGTGTTCTGTCTGGTCTCAGCTGGCAGCCTCTGACAATTTGGAATATGGGAATGAATGAACCTACATCTTAGACGTCTCAGAATTAAAATGGAAGCAGTTTTCACTTGAATAATAATAGGTCATATTATGGTATTTAGGTCAAAAACAACCCACATATACAAAGGGGTCCCAATAGGCTATATCATATATCTTAGGTGTGTTATAAACTATCCCACCTAAGTTTATATAATTACATTACCTGATGTTTATGCATCTCTCTATGTGTATCCCTGTCATTAAGTGATTTGTCACTGTACTTACACATCTTTACACAACTATGGAAAACATTCTGCATTTAAGTTAAATAGTATTTGCTCTTTCAAGGTCTAATTTTGCACTACTCACCTTGAGAACTGATCTCTTAAATATCTGTTGTTGTTTACTAATCAAACCAAGTTGGGAAAAAGGAGTTTTTCATTCTTTTCCTATTACTAAAGAAATTATTTCTGAAACTATTGTTTTTTCATTATCATAGGCACAAAAATTTGCTAATATAATTCCAGATAGAAATGCTGTATTTTATCTCAGGATTTGCTTTTTTTTCAGAGGGGGAGGAATGGAAATCTAATATTTCTTGATTTTGAATTTAGCTTCTGTTATTTACTTAGAGAGACACAGACATTACATATGCCAGAAGGCTTTAAATTTATAAGCAGTAATTTCTTCTCTACAAACTTCATTGTTGCAAGATGTGTTTTGTTCCCAGTGTAAGAAAATGATACTTGCTTTTAGCAATACCCTGTCCTTTCTTGAATCTTCTATTTAAAATCTTGCCACTTAATAAATTGCCTGGAGGACTATTGGCAAACAGTAAGACACTTCCAGGTTTCCTTGGTTCCTTGTTAGTCACATAAGTCAACATAAATTTACAGGGCCCTTTGTCATAGGAACACATGAATGATGTCTTTTTCTTTTCCTTTTACCAATCAAATCTCTGACCCTGCCCATTTCATTTGAGTTTGACAGAGTAAAATAGTAGTATTGTTTAAATTTATGCTTTCCTAGAAAGACAGATCACTGGACATGCTGTGGTCATAAGAGATTCCATTAATGCTCAAGGGATTGCAAAGTAGGAGATGGGTTCATGTCACCACTTAACCAAATTTCTACTTTGAAATTACCTAACTTTGAGCTTTTTGCTATTGGGAAATGCACTAATATACTTTTATTTTATCATTTTAACCCAAATTGATAGAATACTAATTAAAACAAATTTGATAGTATCTTAGTTGAAATGCAACTTTTTTCCAGTTATTTTGATGGTGTATCATTCTACTAATAGAATATTCTCTAAGGAATAAATAGAAGCATAGTAGTGGAAACAAGTGGGTAAAGGTAGGTGAAATAAGTGCACACTGTAACTACTTTCCTTTAATAAATACATATAAGGTTAGGTTAACTAGGCATCTGTAATATCAAGGAGGAAAAAAACAAATAAACATTCTCTTCTAATAGCATGGTAAATTTTAAAGTACTTCAAAATGATAGTCTCCTGTAAAAAAAATAGGTTAATTTTTAAATCCCTAATGCAAACTCAGAAAAAAACTTCTAATATGTACATTATAATCACTTCCAAATTTCTCTTTCCTTGGATCTTAAAAATGCATGCAACTTTCATTTAAAGTATTTTTTTTTAAGTGGAAAGAATGAAGATGTACATGGGTGTTGAAATCCTGTTAACTTCACCAGTGATTACTGTGTAGCTGCAGATAAGTGATTACTCTTTAATAAACTGAGATGAGAATCTTAATCATTAATAAAATTTGTCAGGTGTGGCAGAACCCCAGATGCTTGCATAATTCCTCTCATCTTCCTGCCTAACTAAAATCACCTGGGAAATATACTTAATTGTTTGTAGCATGAAAATGTGTCTAAATGCAGACTTGTGAAAAAAAAATACAGCAATGATTTAATTTGCAGACTTGCATCCAATAATTGCAGAGCAAATAAGAAGAGAAGAAAACAGATCATATCTAGAATTGGTTAAGGTATGAAATACTATTGGTGTTGAAAATGACAGAAAGGAAAAGCAATCAGATAATGTACATTAGATCTAGGGTAATAATAACCTTCTTCTGAAAGTGAAACAATATAATCCGTATGAGAAAAAAGCAACATTTTTTTGCTGTCATTTAAAGGGGCTGGTATATTGAATTAAATTGAGAGTATGTTGACCTAGCAATTTGGAATGACTTCTCTTCCATCAGGTGATCAGGTAGCAGTGGATCTCAAGAAACACAAGCTTGGCCGGGCAAGTTGACTTGTGCCTGTAAGCTTCAGCCTATGAAGCGCCCAGGGCTAGGGATCTCAGTTCGAGTCCCGCCTGGGGCCCGTAGGGAGACCTAGTTCCAAAAAAATAGGTGGGCATGGTGGTGCATGCCTGTAATCCCAGCTACCTGGGAAGCTGAAGCTGGGGATTGTTTGAGTCTGTGGTACCCTGGGCAACAAGAGCCTGGGGTTCCATGGGCAAAAATAGTGAGATCTAGTCTCAAAAAACAAACAAACAAACAAAAAAACCACAGGCTTAAGAATTTTTTTCTCATTCTTAAGTTAAAAAATAAAACTCAACTTATCAGGAAGTACTTTATTATTAAGACAACTGATTCAGATTATCTCCCAATGGAAATCCCTCAGCACCAAGTGGAACTTGTGTTTAAAGAGCATTGAATTCTATTTGTCAGGATATTACTATGAAATTTTTATCTCTTCATTTGTTTCCATGAATATTTCATTAAATATTCAAATATTTAGACTTTTATGCAAATATACACTTACAGAGCTGTGGTAAGAAAATATGTTTTCTAATTTTTAAAACATTTTCCCTTTTTTAAATGCTAATACCTAGCACAGTGGTTTTCCCATAATAGAAATTAAGATATTAAAATTACTCAGTTTAATTTTTATTGAAGTCCATGCATATATATACAAAATGTAACTGCATGTTATGGTTATTTAACAACCGGTTGCTGAGCAGGTTCTAAATGCAAGCTAATACATTCTGAAAAATAGGAAAACTTGTTAAGCACAAATTTTCAACTCCTATTATTTCAGTCTAACCCCCTCATAAGATGTTGTAGTGGTTGAAAGTGACAGAATGGTTACTAAATGTAAAACCAGTTGACAGAATTTAGCAGCTATTTTTTCTAAGATGCCATTCCTGTCTACTTAGGAAATCCAAATTAAACCTTTTGTATTGATAGTCTTACACTGTTACATTACAAGCTTTACAGGAAGAAATCACTGATACTCACATATAGTCTGCTACTATATCTATATCTATATCTACTACAGCTATATCTATTTAAGGATCCATTTCTTTGTACCAATAAACTTTAGCCCAAGTCATACTTTCAGGGCATTCACTAACAGACCTTCACAGTTCTTATAGTCAATCTTATTACCTAAAGTGAGCTCAGTCTTATTTTCTGCATATATTAATTTCTCTTTGAATTATCTTGTTATGGAGGGTTGGATTTTGAAAAATACTCGTATACTGAGTACATTTTAATTTAATCAAAAAATAAAACTTCAAATGTGTAAGCATCAAAATTTCAGTTTGTGAATACACACATATGTATGTTTAAATAAAGCCATTTATCAATTATTCAGACAAAGGTGAAAAATACCTTGGAGTTTATCAGTCCTTGGATTTTCCTTGCTAACACAGTTATAAACATGGATGGCTGATTTGAATTGAAGAAAAGCAATATTAATTTTAAAAAGGGTTTCCTTACATGCATTTTCAGTAAACCATTTCTTTTTAGTATCATAAGTTTTATGCACTATCAGTATAACATATCATGCCTGGTTTCATCAGCAATTATAAAATGTCATCTCCCAAGATGTGATAAACCCAGCAAGTTAAAATAGATACAGCTGACTAAAGCCCTTGACTCTAGCTTTAAATAACAATTTTCCTATTGAATAGTTTCAAAAAGTAATTTGACAAAGGAAAAAATCAACTAGATCCTTATTTTGCAATATTGCAGTCATTAGTGCAAACTTAGGAGATCTATAAAAGCATATGAATGTTTTGCATTGCTGATATTATTTCATAATAGAAAATATAAAAAAATCAGAAAAGCATAATACATTAGAAAATAATTTTAAATATATATTATAAAAATACAATGAACTCTTTTAAATTACAAAAAGGCTGAATGTATAATATCTGATAATTTCCATGTTCTCATAACAGTAGCACAGTGCTAGATATATACTGAGTCAAATATATGAAGAATTTTTTTGAAGTGATAAAAGTTTTCTAATTTCTAGGCTTAACTCAGAGCTATTATGCTTACTTGGAAAACTCATTATTCTAAGATAATAGTTTTAAATGATCATTTTAAGTGTTTTATGTCTCAAATAAATTAAATGATAGTTTTATTTCTTCCCCATAATACTTAACTTGTTTAAGTTATTAAGAATACATATAGCCATGAACATTTTGAGGTTGAACAGTTTTTTAATCAGATCTATATATAAGAGTGATACTCAGGCTTTGAGCATATTTTAATTGGCAGTGATATGCTGTTCAAATCTATCTTATCACTTCAGGTTTACTTCAAGAGTAGAAATCATATACAAATATTCTCTAGTGTAAATTGTTTCTTCAAGGAGCTATGCTTATCAATCTATCAAGTGAGCATAGTTTATTCAAGAAAGTTAGGATGAAATTTGAGGATAAACATTTGAAAGTTTCATGTTTAATTTATTTGCCATATAACAAGATATTCATTTCGTTCAAAATTAAAGTTTTCAGTGCTTTTATTTGCAATAACATCAAACTATCTATTTATAAAACCAATTGCCTTCACATTGTGAGAAAAATAAATTAGTACTGATTTCAAAGAATCCTCATCCTCCTGCTGGTATATAAACAGTTACTTAGCAGGAATCATGCCCAATGAAAAATTATCATAAATTATTAATGATATATATTCATATAAGAGTGTTCCATAGAACAGAATCTACAACTTTGGACTCAGACCTTTCAAATAATTTGATCAAATCCCCTAGTAAAAATATTAAACAATGCATCACATCTACTTAGGGCAAAAATTCAGGGTTCTTAATTTAGAGACTAAGTCTTTCCATCAGTGTGCAAGTTTTCATGAGAAAAATTACAGTAATTGCTCAGTTTCTTAGTAAAAATTCTCCACTCTCTGTTAGCATTCATGTGAAAGAAATCAATATGATGTAATACCATGAATTAGTTTTTTCAAAAACTAGTTTTCCAGAAACAGTTCAGATTAACTTAAGGACCATTGTAATAAGGAAAAGACTGAACTTTGGAGATTTATCTCCAAGTAGGTTAAAATTATATTAATTAGATAACCTTTCAGTTGTTATTGTTATGTAACTGGTGCTTGCTAAATTTTTGCTTTCCACAAAATATCTTTAAAAATAGTTTAATACCTAATTTGAGGTTTAAGAATAGGGAGTTACCATGGCAGGGTTACACAGCAGTTAATGGCACAGTAACATTTAAGGTGTTAAATCTGAAATTAGAATGAAAGTGAGGATTGCTGAAGATCAGGTGATAAGCTCAAAGGAAGAATGAATGTTCTTTTCCTACCACCCAAAGCCTCCTGCTTTGAGGTGGATAAGTTTGTCCAACCTGTTAGAACAGCTTTGCTCAATGATGCCAAGAGAAGCAAGCTGAGAATTACCAGCAGTCTCCTGAGTGGATATGGCTCAGTAGTGCCTAATCCAAGACAAAATGATTAGGCTGACAGACCTGGCCCAGGCTGAGATTCAGAGGATTGTAGCTAAAGATAAGCATGGGGTGAAGTATTTAAGAGAAAGAAGCAGAGGCGGATTAATTCAGGTGTACAGGTACCACAGCAGTTCATGCAAGATGAAATACTTTTTAGGTAGTGCTTGTTGGAAAGAATGAATCCAAAATAATTTTTAGGGAAACAGACTATTTTTCAATTTTGATAGAGCAGAAGTTTTCACCCATGTGAATTTTGCTGAATATGCTATAAGAATGGATCATACATTTCACTGGAGTTGCATGTGCTGATATCTGTAAGTGAAATTATATTATCTTTATAATAGGAAAATTTTAAGTAGATAAAATTTGAGTGAGAGAAGACACAGGTACCAAGAAGCAAACACAGCTAGACCTGATGTGGGGATTGCAGTCTGGAAGATGATAGTAAGATTCATACTATTATTCAAAAAAAGTAAAATGACTTATGCATGAAATTTTCTATTTGGTTCAAGGTAAATGGATCTTAACACCATTCTTGACTCAAAAATAACATTTTCCTCTCTGCATCAGATCTTTATTTTATATAAACCCTTTTGGTTTGATTGGTCCTCACTGAATAATATTCACTTAGAATCCTAAATAACAGAATATCCCCTATTGTTAAGTTCTATGTATTTTGAATCTTCTATCTATGGCTGTTTGAATATGTAAGAGAATGTTTTTTTAATTATTTGTATCAAAATTTAGGCTGAGTAAAACAATTATTATGTTGTACACTGCAAATTGTATTGTTTTGTAATGACAAATGTATACAATTAGAAATAGATGAAATAAACTCTTCTAAGAAAAATAACTAATGTATAACTTGAATAATCATAGAAATTTTATCTTTGCTATTTTATAATATAGTGAAATAGTATTTATTATAAGCAGATTTCTCAGCTTATATTATAAAAAATTCCAATCATATATATAAATATATATATATATAATAGAACAATAAAACTCCATATAAAAGATCAGTAACACATGGCTAACTTGATTTATTATTACTACCCACACTATTTTCAAACAACTCATATTATTTAGAGTTAAAATCCAGATATTTTCTTATTCATCTGTAAATTTTCAGTATGTATCTCTAAAATATCAGATCTAAAATTAACAAATAATTGACATAATTAAATTTTCAGTGTTCAAAATTCCGATTGTCTCATACATTTTATGTTCTTCAATTTGTGATCCAAATAAACTTTATGCAGTTTAAGACTCATCCTACAAGCTTCCTCCTCTCTTGCAATTTCATTTTTGAACAAACCATTTCACTTAGTCAACAGTTTCACATAGTAAGATAGTTTTCTCACATTGGCCTCTTTCTATCACTTTTATGTTTTTCTAGTATGAATGCTTACAATACTATCAGTGAAAAATACTTTTTAGTTGGAGTTGTATAAGTCATCAAATAGCACATCTATTTGGTATATGTTAAAAGTCATTGATAGTGATGGCTAGGAGTCATTATTCATCAGGTTTTGCAAAACAGTGATATTCTAATTCAATCATTTCTTCTTGGAAAACTTCTACTGAGAAATTTATGATTAACTACTTAATTACACTAAGGTAGAATTTGTATAGAAAATATAGACTGAATCTTCATTATAATATATACGAACTTTCAAAATAATTGTAACTTCCCTGGCATTTTCTATTTGTGACAAAACCAACCAGCTGAACAACAATAAAAGCACATTTGTTTAATTTTTTCTTAGTGTTATTACAGATTAAAATATATAAATATACATGATGTATTGTGGTTCATTGACACATTGTAATTCTTATTGATGTTTATGCTCAACTAATTGTATCTTTGATAATCAGGAATCACTTCAAATTGACTTCTGCATTCTTTTTATATAATCCTGAAATATCTGTTGCTTTTTGGTATGCCAATATATTTCAGGCTTATCTCTTCTATTTTTATCTCCAGATTCATAACTCTATTGATCACATTCTGGGCTAAATTAATAAATTAATAAAATAAATAATAATTGCAGAAGACAAATTTCCTGAACAAATTCCATGATAAGGGCTAAGAATCACTTGCTAATAATTATTCCTTATCTAAACCTTTTTGATGTACATAGAACCCATATATACATATCCATACTCACACATATATGCACATGTACATAAAATCATATACCATTTACTTTTAGTAAATTGCTTCTTTCCTTAACTTACTGCTTTATCTATGCTTTATTTATGTTACAAGATGATTATCTAAATTTACTTTTCTCCTCCAAGTTTTTGGGCACAAATTGCTAAATCTTTCTTTTCTCCCCAGTGCTTTGAAACCATAGGTAATGGCCTACTAAATATTTTTACAACTATGCTAGCTTTGGACATTTCTATTCAGTTCTATTAATTGATATGCCTTTTGTGATATCATCAGTATATGAAGTTTTTGCAAATTAAATTAGGATAAATTTAATTAAAACATTAATTTTAATTAATGAGTTTTATATCTTATAAATTATGTAAATCCTCATTGCTACTACTTTTTAATATTTTAGTATCTATCATTACCTTCTTATCAAAGGAAAGGCAGCATTTTGTTATGCTAATATATCATTTTGATATATGGAATATACACTTATTTAGGAATAAAATTACAGATGAAAATTATAAACCGATTTAAGGAGTACTGGATCAAAGAATTTGAAAATTTTGCATATATCAAAGTGGTATGTCTTTCTGCTTTTGCAAATAGTATTAGGTTGTTTTTAGAAAAAGTATCATAATCCCAGTTTAGTGTGAAGTAATGTATCTTCCACTACTAATGAAGATGTGACTTTATTTTCATTGTTTTCTCTTAATAGTTATTATTGTATTGGAAGTCTATAGATTTTTTTTTTATAAAGTTGCATTACACCTGGAAGAATTGTCCTTCAAAAGCACTCTTCCTTTAGCTTGAGTATATCCCTACAGAAACATTCATGAAATCAGGGCATGAATTCAAATAGTAATTTTTGGCTGCTTACTGAGTGCTTGGATATTGTCATTATTATAAGCAACTATACTTCCTACCCAGCTGTGACTGAAATTTAAATAAGAAGACATTTCCTTTGTACTATTTGTATTGGTATTCAGATTCTATTTTAACTTCATGTTCAACACTTACAGAAGAGCAGATGCTTAAAATACAGGGGAGGAAGTATCCATATTGGGATATTGGGTAAGTATCCATATTGGGATTCCTATCACATCATATTTTTTGGAGAAAAGGTATGATCCCAAAAGAATGTGAAAGTAGTTTTGCCATGTTGGAACTCTTTGCCTTTTTTGAAACAATACTATTATGATGGTATACTATAAAAATTCTTAATATATTATGCTGCTTCATATATATATAGATATATATACCTATATTATATATATACATATTATAAAAAATAAAATGTATTATGTTATGTATATTATTTATTATATAAATTGCATACATGCTATATATATTAACTATATAATATAGTATACCAAGTATACTATTATATGTAATGTATTTATATATACTATGTATACTATGCCTATCATTATAGTATAATATAATATATATACTATATACATAAAATACCTAGTTTGACCAGTAAGAAGCTTCTAGAAATAATTTCTGAAATGTTTTTATTTTCAGTGAAGTAAAATATGCCCAAAAAGGGAAACAATGGAATGACTGCTAACATATGATACTTACTATAAATGTTTTACTTTGTAAATTTTTATACAAAATGATAAAAACTATAAATATTGTGCGTTCATTTTATGGTTAACTTCTTCATGCCTAGTCTCTTTGGAACCATAAGGAATCTGTGGGTCTAGACAGGGCAGACATCCTTTTCATCATTATTAATCATTCATTCAGCACATATTTATTGGATGCATAGTAAATTCCATGCTGTAAATTGAACTTGAGGAAACACTATAAAAGGAAAAATTTCTGCATCCTAGGAGCTTAAAATCTATTGGGAGAAATTGACAAGAAGACAAATAATTTTTAACAATGTGATAAATACTGTTGAAGGGTAAATATGAAAGAATAAGGAGAAATACCTCATTCAGAGTGGAAGAATGATAACTTCTACTCCAAAAAATGATAAATGGATCAAGGACTGGATGTTGGATAGAAAATAAACAAGAAAAGACTGAGTTTTAATGGCCTAGGAACTCCAGCATGATAGGTTGCTCACAGCACAGCAGCCCAGAAATGCTGTGCAGCAGCAGACTAGGGAACAAAGGACACTGATTATGCAAGTCTGTCAAGACACCCCAACCAAAAAGGTCTATACAAAAAACCCTAGATACACAACTAAACAAAACCACACGTTTGGGGGCACCCAGAAACATTTAAAGCCCATCAATCTAAAAGAGGAGAAACAACAAAAAAAGATAGACAACACAATAGAAACCACATATACACACCACATCCACTGACTGAAAAGGAACTTGTCCCCCAAAATAGCCAACAAAAATAAGATATAATCACCCCAGCAGTAAAATCACAAAGGCAGAAATAACCACAACTTGGTTGACTTTGCCATGCCATCTAATTCTAGAACAGCAGTGAATCAAACGTAGAACAAGTCCGAAGGAGAAACACAGGAAGAGGAAGAATACAAATACTCAAGCAAGCCCTAAAAAAATAACTCACCACCAAATGATAAACAATCTGCCGAATCCACCATGGAGGACATGGAAGAAATGCTATATGTGTCAGACAAAGAATTCAGAATCTACTTGTTAAATGCATTAAAAGAGTCAAGGGAAGATGAAAAAAAAAAGGGGGGGAAGCAAGAGGTCAGAAACTTTCAATGAGCTAAGAGAAGTAGAAAAATATAAAAAAGAATGCACCAAAATGAGCAATATCATTGATGAACAGAGAATGAGATTGAAACCTTAAATAAGAAGCTGAATGAGATACAGTTTCTAAGAAGGGGAAAAAAAGCTAAAAAATGCAAGGAAAAGCCAGGAAAGCAGACTAGAAGAGAGAAGAATGAATTAGCACACTAATGGACACAGAAGTAGAGAGGACAAAAAAAGAAAAAGAGAAGAAAATCAAATTAAGAAGACAGAAGAAAAAATCTGAGATCTGTCAGATACCCCAAGAAAACAAATACAAGAGTAATTGGAATCCCAGAAGAAGAGAAAGACATAAGCTATGAAAGGCTTTTCAATGAAATAATGGAGAATTTCTCAAATCTGAAGAAATGAAAATAGACATACAAGAAACAGAAGGGACCATAAACTACTTTAATGAAAGAAAAAACACAGCAAGACATAGTAAAATTTTCAAGAGGCAAAGATAAAGAAAAAATTATGAGAATAACAATAGAGGAAACATATAACCTACAAAGGAAAGCCCATTAGATTGACTTCAGATTTCTCAGAAGAGACACTCCAAGCAGGATAGAATGGGCCCACATCTTCAAAACACTCCAAGACAAAAAGTGCCAACCAAGAATACTCTAGCCAGAAAAACTGTCCATTCTTTATGAAGGAAAAATTGGAACCTTCTCAAAGTCTTCTGAAATTCGCTGCCATCAAACCCCCACTCCAAGAACTCCTGCAAGAAGCCCTAAGACTGAAACCTGCAGAAAAAAAAAAAAAAATGAATGAATAATTAGAAAAGAAGAAACTAAAACAGAACCGCCAATGACCACCAGGAACCCAATTTAGAACTTCAAATATCAATAATTACTTAAATATCAATGGACTAAACTCAGCTCATAAAGGAAAGAAGATAGAAATTTCAAATAAACAGGATCACAGATGAGAGAGGAGAAATTAAAACAGACAAAAGAAATCCAAACGATAATAAGAGATTGCTATGAACAATTATATGGAAATAAATACAACAACCTGGATGAGATGTTCAGATTCTTAGAAAGGTAGAATTATGAAAAATTGTACAAAGAAGATATAGAGAATTTAAATAAACTACTTACAAGCAGCAAAATAGAAGCATTCATCAAAACTCTACCTAAAAACAAGAACCCAGAACCAGATGGCTTTATAAATGAATTCTATCAGAAATAATGCCTGCACTACTAAAACTTGAGAAAGAAGTAAAAAATTGAGAAAGAAGTAAAACTGCCAAACATTCTGTGAAGCAAACATCACACTCATATGAAAACCAAGGACAGCACCAAGATAAGGACAACACCAAGAAAGAAAGCTATAGACCAATTTCCCTAATGAAATGCAAAAATTTTAAACAAAATCCTGGCAAATCGAATCCAACAGTGCATAAAAAACATTACTGACCATGACCAAGTGGGATTTATCCCAGGGGCACAAGGATGGTTCAACATCTGGAAATCAATCAACATAATACACCACATCAACAAAGAGAAAAACAAAAAACACATGATAATGTCAATAGATACAGAGAAATGGACAAAGTCCAGCATCCATTTACAATAAAATTGAAAATTTTTGAAAAATTGGGGATTAAAGAAACATACTTTAACATAGTAAAAGCCATCTATGACAAGTCTACTGCAAACATCATCCTAAAAGTGGAAAATCTAAAATCACTCCATTTAAAATCTGGAACAAGGCAAGGATGTCCACTCTCCCCACTAATTTTTAACATTGTAATGGAAGTTTTTGCTAGGGCAATAAGGCAAGAGAAAGACATAAAAGGGATACAAATAGGAAAATGGGAATTGAAGCTATCAACATGATTCTTTTTATAGAGAACCCAAAAACATCCACAGAAAAACTTCTTGAAATAATAAACTAGTTCAGTAAGTAACTGAATACAAAATCAACACACAGAAGTCGGTAGCTTTCCTAGATGCAAAAAGCCAAATTGAAGAAATCAGAAAAACTATCCCTTTTACCATCGCACCAAAAAAAATAAATACTTGAGAATAAACCTAGCAAATCAAAAAATGCTGCTAAAAAAGATAGAAGAAGACATAAGAAAATGGAAAGACATTCCCTGCTCATGGATTGGAAGAATTAATATCATCAAAATGGCCACCCTACCAAAAGCAATCTACAAATTCAATAAGATCCCTATAAAAATCCCAACGGCATTCTTTAAAAAGATAGAACAAAAATTACAGAAATTCTTATGGAATAACAAAAGACCTCAAATATCAAAAACACTACTTGCCAGAAAAAAAGAGAATGGAGGTATTACAATTCCAGACTTCAAGCGATACTGCAAAGCCATCGTAACTAAAACAGATTGGTATTGGTACAAAAACAATCAGACCAATGGAACAGAATTAAGTGCCCTGAAATTAACCATACATATATAGTCAATAATCTTTGACAAAGGAGTGAAAAACTTACACTGGAACAAGGACAGCCTCTTCAATAAATGGTGGTGGGAAAACTGGTCCAAAACATGCAAAAAAGTGGACCAAGACAGCTCCCTCACACCATGTAATAAAATCAACTCAAAATGGATATTAGACTTCTATGTAAGACCGGAAATCATAATATATATAGAGAAAACATGGGTGAAACCCTCCATGAGTTATAATCCAGAAATTAATTTCTGGATACATCTATAGCAGGTAAAAAAAAACTGAAGGAAAACATAAATAGATGGGACTACATCAAACTAAAAAAACTTCTGTATAGCAAAAGAGACAACAGCGAAAACAAATAGAAATCCAACAAGTGGGAAAAAAATGTTGCCCTCCATACAAGTGATAAGGGTCTGATAACAAAGATACACAAAGAACTCATGCAACTTAACAAAAACAAAGTGAAAAACTGGGTTAAAAAATGGGGAGAAAAATTAAAAAGACACTTCTCCAAAGAGGAAATACAAATGGCAAAAAAGTGCATGAAAAAATGTTCAACGTCACTGGTAATCAGGGAAATGCAAATCAAAACCACAATGAGTACCACTTTACATCAGTAAGAATGGTTCATTTCCAAAAAATGGGCAACAACAATTTCTGGCAAGGATGTGGAGAGAATATAAGAATGAAAGTTTTCTATAGATATCTCTCTTTGTGAAGAACAGGAACACCCTTAAAAATGCTGGTGGGAATGTAAACTGATCCAACCTTTATGGAAAGCTGTATGGATGGTCCTCAAATTAAAGCAAAGGGAACTACCATTTGACGCAGCAATTGCTCTCTTGGGAACCTACCCAAAGGAGATCTCAACGCTTGTACAAAGGGACACCTGTGCTTGGAAGTTTATTGCAGCACTATTTATAATTGCAAGGATGTGGAAGCAACTGATATGTCTCAAAACAGATGAAAGAGATGAAAAAGATGTGATATATATATATATATATATATATATATACACAATGGAATATTACTCATCAATTAAAAATGACAAATTGTTTCCAAATCTTGGCAATTGTAAACAGAACTGCAATGAACATGTGCATACAGGTGTCCTTTTTAATTAATGTTTTCATGTCCTCTGGGTAGATTCCTAGAAGTGGGATTGCTGGGTCAAATGGTAAGTTCACTTGCAATTGTTTGAGGGTCCTCCACACAGTCTTCCATAGTGGCTGGACCAGTTTGCACTCCCACCAGCAGTGTAAGAGAGTTCTTTTTTCCCCACATCCGCACCAAGTTTTGTTGTTGTCTGTTTTATTTAAATGGACCATTCTTACTGGTGTAAGATGGCATCTCAGTGTGGTTTTAGTTTGCATTTCCCTGATTATTAGTGATGTGGAGCATTTTAGCCATTTGTATCTCCTCTTTGGTGAAGTATCTTTTTAGTTCTTCTCCCCATTTTTTGAGTGGGTTTTTTGCTTTGTTTTTGTTTTGCTTTGTTTTTATTGAGCTGTAGGAGCTCTTTATGAATCTTTGTTATCAGACCCTTGTTACTTGTTACTTTCTCCCAGTTGGTTGAATTTACAATTGCCAAGATTTGAAACAAACCAAATGCCCCAAAACAGATGATTGTCTAAAAAAATGTGGTACATATACACAATGGAATACTACGCATCCATCAAGGAGGACAAACACATGTCATTCGCAGCAAACTGGATGGAACTAGAAAGACTCATATTAGCAGAAATAAGTCAAAAAGAAAAAGAGAAGTACAGGATGGTCTCACTTATATGATGGATATAGGGAAAAACAAACAAATGAATAAGAAAGAATGAAAACAACCAATGGGACTGAACAATGGAGCAAGAGAGGAGGAAGGGGAAGAAGGTGGGGTAGGTGAAGTGCACAAAAGATCAGGTTGGTTAACAAGTGTTAGTGAAGTGGGAAAGCCCCAGGGTACACAATAATGGAACAATGTAATATAAATATAGATATACAAATATATGCAAATTTAAAAAAGAAAAAGAAACCCAATGATTTCACTATTATATGGGATATAGGAAAAATAAACAAAAAGCCACAAGGAAAAGTCAAAACAAGTTAACAACCAAATTGAAATACACAACTCAAGGGGGGGGGGAGGGAGAGGGTAGAAATGGTCAGGGAGGAGGTTGGGGGGGTAAACCCCAGTGATTACAAGAATATGAAATTTATATATAAATAAATTATTTAATAAAAAAAACAAAAAAATAAAAATGACAAATTGGATGATTTTATGATAACATGAATGGACTTAGAAGAAATCATATTAGCAGAAACAAGTCAAAAAGAAAAAGACAGAAACCAAATGGGACATTATATTATATTATATATGCCTCATATAATATTATATGTCCCATATAATATATAATATAACATAACATAACATAACATAATATAATATAATATAATATAATATGTCCCATATAATATTATATGGGACATGGGAAAGATAAACAAAAAGCCATGAAGAAAAATCAAAACAAGCTAACAACCAAATTAAAGTCCACAACTTGGGGTGGGACAGGGTGGGAATGGTCATGGAGGGTGGGGTGGTCAGGGAGGGTGGGGGGATGAACCCCGGGGATAACAAAGATGTGGAATTTATATATAAATAAATTATTTAATTAGAAAAAAGAAAATGAACCGGAGAAAAATGGGCCAAAATGTAAATAGTTAAACAAAAATAGCACAATGCATTTCCCTAAGAGAATAATATATTGATAAAAGAGTTTAACTAGGGAAATGATACAATGACAGCAACATTTTAGATTGAGTATATGGACAACTGTGTCTGTACCCATAGGAGCAACTGTGAGATTCAAAATGTGTTCCCTATTTGGAATAAGAAAGGTATTTATATAACTTTGAAAATATAAAGTTAGTTGTTAAAATGTGTGAGAAATTAAAAGTGATTTATAGATTGAGATGTTGATATTTATGGAGAACTAAGAAAAAAATAAATGGGCAAAATTGGTATTAACATTGGACATGCCAAAATTTGATCTCAAAAGCCTATAACTGTAAATGGGACAGTGATTCTAAAGATGTTCACACCCTGATTCCATCAGAATCTGTGATGATATTAAATACCAAACAAAGAAATTTAATCTATAGATACAATTGAAGTTGCTTCCAAGTCTGATTGACAATAAAATAATATTTACTGATCTTGGATTATCTAGATAGACCTAATATAATCGCAAGAATTCTTTCAAGTGAAGGGAGGTTTTGAGAACCGTCTAGTTTTTTGTTTTTTTTTCTTATGAATCCTTGTCTCTTATAACTGTAGCAAGAACTTTAAAGACACACAAGGCAAGTGAGTTGAAAGAGGAAAATTTACTTAAGAAAGATAAAGTGAAATTATCAGAAATAAAGTAGAAACAAAAGCAAGACACCCAGCACAGTTAAAGATTGGAGGGAGAACATTTCTAGTGGTTAAGACAGAAATCCTATCTTAAAAGTTTTTATGAATAATTAATAACCCCTGTCTTTTATTGTGATTCGCTGAAGCTGCAAAGAGGTGGGATCTCCTCTGTGTATTTTTGCCTGCAAAGCAGGTGAGCATGTGCTAGAACCAGGTGGAGTGAGCAGAGAACATGCTTTCTGTTATGTTAATAACTTTTGTTTCTTCAAATCCCAGATGGAAAAGTCCCCCGTCTAAGTATGGTCTAAAAGGAGGCTTTGAAGTTAATTTTTCTAATGGCCCTTCCATGAATAGTTCATAGTTTCTTCTTGGAGGTCCACCTGTCATTATCCCTTCACCCTAAAGTCCCCTATCTCTTCTCACTGTTGTTTAAGAGCCCCTGGGGCTGCTTACCAGAAGAGGTCTGGGATATATTATCAGAAGTAGCTTACTTAACCTCTCCACAATTGTGCTTGTTTATAAAGAGATTTCCAGAAAGGAAAATGAGAGAATATCAAATAAACTACAATAAAATGGTTATTGTGGAACATCAACACTCAAGAGAAGGGGAGAGAGGCACCTGTAACATTTACACTCCTGGACTCAGTAAGAACTGAACTTCAAGGACCGAGCCTGAAATTCAGCAGAGAGTGGATTTTATAGGGTTCCCTGATAAGCAGGAGGTGGTTGCTATGTAGAAACCCTGATAGATGCAGTGGGTTGTGGTCAGGTCACCTTGACTATACCTCTATTTAGCCAGGGTTGGGATTGAGCAGCAGGACTAGGAAAGTTTCTCTTTCTGGGCTGCTTCTGATTTTAGTAATTTTTTATTTTTCGTATCAATCAGAATCCAGACACTAGACTAAATGTTACACATGAATTATCTCCTTTCTTTTAATATCCTTTGAGACTATTATTAAAAATACTGTTTTATAAATGAGAAATCTGAGGTTTCATTAGTTTGCTTCACCAGTTCTAGGAATTGGTATTCTAACCCCTATCTGTTTTGCTTCTGAGTCTCAAAGATTATGCCATTCAGAAGCTGGAAGGCCATTCTGAGCACGATGAGATTTCAGTTTTATCCTGAGAAATATTTTCATTTTCTGGAAGAGTTTAAGTTGAAGTGCTGCTCTAGAAGGAGAAACCAGCAACCTATTGAATCTCCAGGTGATAAACAGTTTCAGCCTGGCCTTAAAAATAGAAATTTATTTTTATTTTAATGTTAGTGTTTTCCAGTCTGAGACTATTGGGCGTGGTAAAATTTTCTATGTAATTGTGGTAAATTATCATGGTAAATTGTTCCTATTTACTTTGAATTACAACTTTAATATTAATAATAAACTTATAACCTATTTTCACAAAACACTTATCTATTATTATTGTTAGAAGTACTTATTCCTTTCAATTTTGCTGTCTTTCAGACCTTATTTTATTTTCCATCTTTTCAAGGAGTCTGATAAACAATAAGGCTAAAAACTTCTTCCAAATAAATGTTTTAAAAAGTTCCTTTAGTAGTTGTGTTGAGTACATAGAATGTGTATATGAGTACAGATAATGTGGAAAAACCTATACAGTTAAGCATTCACCTTCTCAGACCAACATTCCGCTTGGTATATTTTTAAAAATAGATAGGTTGTGTATATAAAAGGAGAGAGAGAAATCTTATCTGTCACAGTAACTTCTTCATCAAATGGCAACATTAGCAGCGGATATGTGTTCTTTAAAAATCACTTTTTTTAAAGACACAGAAAATAGTGTTTATTGGGAACTATTGACAAACATTTCTAACTCCAAAAGATTGATGATTATTGATGAAACAGAAACAAATCACATCATTATTAGAAAACTAAGTGAAGGCATCCTAAGAGACTATGAATAGTATAAGAAATTATAATTGCTAAAAGCAAATGAATGCAATCATGTAACAGGATAATTCCTAAGGGAAAGGTAGACTCCAGATTCCCTACCCCACCCTATGGAAGGGTGGAGCTGAGCAGGGAGGGGGAGTGAGGAAAACTAAGGAGGGAAAAGTTAGATCAAGAAGGAGAGGCACCTGGAGCCGAAAAATGTGAAGTGTGCTGTGCTAGCTGTGCTGGCTTCTCCACTTTTGCACTGTTACCAGGTACTTGGGGAATGAGAAGGAGAGACTTTAAACAGATGTGGATGAGAGACCCATGGGGAGATTGACCGTGGCAGCTTTTATCTTAATATTTATTTTGCTCTCTTCCTTCCAATCTTTTCTGGCTCCATTCTGTCCCTTCCCCGTTGGGTCTCCACCGGAAGGTGCTTTAGACCGGCGACAACCTTTTGGGTCGCAGCAATCCTGCTTTGGATCAACTCTATTTGGCTGTGCATTCACCCAAAAGGGGGTTGGTGTTTGATTGGAAACTAGTTTATCTGTTCTTCCCTTCTCTTTATTGCACACTCATTGTATTAAAGTTCCTTTTCATTGAATGTCTTATGCACCAGTTATGGTTTGTCTTGGTGGGGTGGATGGTAGAACCTATTTAGAATAGACAGATTTGGGTTTTCTGGGGTGCCCCTCAACCTGCCTGATAACAATAACAATGTAAAAATAGGATATAGCAAGAAAAACCAGATTGTAAATATTCCAAAAGTAGTTGCAGGGAATCAAAAAACTGCAAAGATTATTTGGAACAAAACAGGAAAAGACACCTGACTAAAGATAAATTTATTTTCTGAACCAAGAACCAAGAACTTAAACTCTGCATTTTGGATTGTAATGGGTTTCTGAAACTTGAAAAATCCAAGAATTTTAACAGACTGCTGCCTTTTCCACTTAACTGTTCATGTGAAACTATATTGCACAGAATTATTTAAACCAAATGATATGAGAGATTAAAGGATGGTATTTTGAAAGAAGGGCTGATAATATCTTGCACAATAGATTTTTTTTAACATAGTGATACATTGAAATCACCCAAAATGTAAAATTTCAGATTCCTAGCCTTCTGTTGCGTCTGAGTATTTGGAGATGGATCTTTGCGATGTTTATATAATTCCCCCAAGTGATTCTAGTTTTCTATTCCATTTTCTGCTTACTTTTAGTTGACCTAAGATAAATGAAAACCTAGTCCTTTTTCAGATGATAAAGAAGGGAAAGGATATCAACAACTCTCTTCAGTAAGCATTTTAAAAATTAACTTTTTTGCATCAAATATTCTAATATGTATTTTTCATAAGAAAAACTAAGCTGGCTGATTTTTTTCTTCTGTTAATAACTATAGAAAATAATCCATTATATTCTTCTAATATTTTTCAGAGGTTGGTTCTATGGTTTTTGCTATCCTAAAAAATGTAATTATTTTAATTTTTCCATTAGGTTTTATTTTCTAAGTTGTTATCTTTGCTCACTCTTGTTGAATAAAATTTTCATATACATTTTAATGCTTAAAAGCTTATTCTATTGCTTTTATTAAGAATGATAGATATCCATGGAAAAATTATGACACCAATATTCAAAGTTTTATCATGCATTATATATAGAGAGAAAAAATGACTTTTAGTTAGAATTCACCCATGCAAAATCTTTTGGGTTAAGAATTATGAATATTATGAATATTATTAATATTAAGATTATGAATTATTATGAATATTAAAATATCAGCCTTGGGGGAAACTAGGTGAGAAGTATCTTCTCACCAAGATGTCAAATCAAGATGTCAGCAGCATTTGTTCCTTCTGAAGGTTTTGAGAATGGGTTTCATGCCTTTTGTAGTTTTTGGTGACAGATGGCAACCCTTACAGTTTTGTGGGAATTATATTTCAGCTTTCTTTGCCTGTGGGTACACTAAATATCCTGAGAGCAGTCCCAGTTTTTCATTGAAGAATATGCTTATTAGCATTTCTGTTTATATATGTAGAAAAATAAGTTCATCTTTCAAAGGGAAATGTGTATACACTGTTTGGAGGACATGGATTCAGGTCATCTTTCATTAGTCTTTGACTGTCTTTGAGAAAGAGTAATACTCTTTAAGTTACAATTGTAACTTGCAGTTACAATTGGTAAGTAAGTATACAATTGGTGAACACACAAATTCTATCCTGTCTGGGAGATTTCAGCTGTCTTCCTTACACCTTGTGAAAAGCTACTTTTCCTTCTATTTGCATATTTATTTTATTATTCCTGCTATCTAAATGTTTCTGTCTTTTGGATTCTCTTTTGAACCAGTTAAAACATCTGCCTGGTTCCCTTGTGAGTTAAATACAGTCTTAAATGTGTGTTCTTCTACAAACATGAGGGTTATAATTTTGTATTTTTCTGAGAATCATCTCTTAATAGATATTAACTAGTGTGAATTGTATGTATTAAAATTTTACTGACACTAATTAGATATCTCAGTGTCAAATATCTGAGGGTTTTTACTATCTTTTTGAGGCCACTCTCAAAAATACTCAATTGAATATCTGATTTCAGTTTCATAAAAGGAAACAAATGATAATGACAGGAAAAGCATTTATAATTATGTTTTGATGCAAGTACATTAACTCCATAGGGATGTCACTTAATTATGGAGTTCACTAGATTATCCTGGTTTCTTTCTCCACTTTACTCTCCCATTTCCCATTCCATGCCTCTTTCAGTCACTCACTCCTCCCGCCCAGCCCCTGAACTCCAACTTTTGTTGTATACTCAGCTCAAAATTTGCTTATCTCTTCACAAAGTAAAGTGACACCATCAATTGTAGTATTTTAAACAACCTATAGTTTGAAAGGTAAGTACAATTTTCATACCTGCATGGAGAATTAGAAATTGGAGGTGTTAAATATCCAAATCTTGTAGCATTTTCACGGAAGCTACTATTGGCAACAGCTTATCCCCCAGGCCTTAACAAATTCCACTGACAGGAGAACTAAATAACAGAAAAAATCATTCTCAGTATTCCAGAAGCTGGAAGTACAAGGTCAAGGTTTGGTTTCACTGAAACCAAACTTCTTTTATTTGCAAATGTTCACCTTTAGCTTTGTCTTCACATGGACTTTTCTCTGGCAGGTTGGAGATCAGGCAGCCTGGATGAAAGCAGACACTGAAACAATCTCATTTTAAATTTGGTAACCACTTCCCAACTTCCAAATGTAGCCATATTCTAAGTATTTGGGTTAAGACTTTAACATGGGAATTTTAGGGAATGTAGTTGATAACTCTCTCTATCCCAGTAAAAGCTGGCAATGATCTTGTTTTTGTCTAAACATCCAAATGAAACTGCATAGTTGTAGCTTTACAATGTAGCTTTTATTTGATATGTCTGATTCTGAAATAATTTTTACTTAGAATAATTACAAAAATATGACAAACTTCACTTATACATCTCACCCAGGTTCCCTTTAGGTTGATATTTTAATATTCATAGTACACTTATTGAAATGAAGAAATTAACATTACCACAATAGTAATAACAAATTTACAATCTTTACAGACATTTCATGAGGTTTTCTACTCATGTTCTTTTCTGATTCAGAGTGCAGACCAGGATATTGCATTGCATTTACTTATCATGTCTTCTTGTCTCTTCCAATATGTGATGATACATTCACATCTCATTGTTTTAAGCACTCTTAATACTGTTTAACATTTTGGATGATATATTTTGTAACTGTTCCTCAGATTGAGCTCATCTTTTTATTTTTTATTTTTTCTTGTTATTGAATTGAGGTTAAGCATTATGGTAAAACTACCATAGAAGCAAAGCTTGCATTTCATTGTACCATAACAGGGAAAATATAACATCAGTATATTTCCTTATTACAAGTATTAAATATGGTCATTTGGTACATTAGACTTCTAGAGTTATCATAAAAGTCTTCCACAAACTTGGTGGCTTAAAACAAAAATCTTTTCTTTCAGAGTTCTAGAGGACAGAAGACTGAACTCAAAATGTCAGCAGCATTTGTTCATTCTGAAAGTTTTGAGAGAGAATGGGTTTCACACCTTTTCCACGTTTTGATGATAGCAAACGGTGTTCTGTGATGTGTAGATACATCACTCCAATCTCCACATCTCTCTTCACGCAACCTTCTTCTATGTCTATTGCTTTTATTTCCCCTTCATTTATAGACACCAGTAATTGAATGTATTATCCACTCTAAATACAGGTTTATCTCTGCTAAAGATCTTTAATTAAGTTGATAAGTATTATTTTAAAGTAATGTTACTCATATAACTGAAGTTGGGTTTTGGGCATTTTTATAGATATATTATTTAATTGTATCATTTATTTGAAAGAAAAATTGATTTTCAACACAGTGTTTGATTTATAGACATGGGTTTACACCTCTTCAGATACATGTTACCACATCAACCCACCACCAAAATTATGAGTTCATGCCAGTTCTTCCTATTTCAACTCATCAACACTATATTTACTTTGCTTCCCCCTTTTCCTCATTTGAAATCTCCTTCTCTAAACATAAGAAACTTAAGTACTATTATATGTCATGTATTTACTAAAGTGTTCAATTCTAAGTCACATATTAATTATTTTCAGTACTTCTACCCTTACATCTATAAGAAACATTCACTGATGAGAGTACACCATTTATATACAATACATTTTTATATGTAGTTCTTTAACCTCCAATCAAAATACTGATTTTAAAAGTAAATGAGATTATTTTCCTCTAGTATGATTATACTAGTCACTTTCATATTTTTCTGCAATCAGGTTTATTTACTATAGTTTATTATTTTATTTTAGCTTCTACTCTTCAATCTTGGCTGCATTTTATTAAACTGACAATAAAATTCATGAGATATAGTGCTCCCATGCACTTCACTCTTAGAGCATCTAAAAATAAGAGAAAATGAAACTGAATGACTGCTTTTTCACTTATTTGGGTTTCCAGGACTTTTCAAATATTTGTATACATTTAATCTTTTGTGTGATCTTGTAGTCTTCTGTTTGAAGAACTGACTTTAATGGTTGTATGTTAAAAGGGAGACATTTTCTAGTTCTCTTTATAATATCCATAGATTAAGCCTTAAGTCTGTTGGGGATGGATGTAATAAAAAGAGAAAAGGAATGAAGGAAAAGGAGTTTATTTTTACTGAATATTTCTGAAGTCTGAAGTATGATATGTTTCATATGAAATATTCTCTCTTCTTTGTCATAACATTTAAAAAATGTGATATATTTGTTTCCAGAGTTAATCCATGATAACTTACATGTTATTATAGTCCATACTTAATACTTATAATGCATCAAAATATGTAGAACACACTGGTATGTGTATATAAAAATGTACATAATATGCTGTAGTGATATTACTAAACTATTAATTTAAGTATGCAAATGAAATTGAGGATTGCAAAGGAAATTTTGCCAATATATATTACAAATATATTTTTATTTGAATTTTACTTTACTATTAACATGTACTGACTGTAGAAGTTCTTTGAAAGTGGAAAACTTGCATTTTCAAAGGTTATCTTAAAAAAACAGCAGAATAACTTAATTGTATTTAGTGAAGCAGTGTTTCACTAAAACTATGTAATTTAAAATTCTAAGACTGCTTGTAATGAATATTCTCTTTGTCTGGAAGCACTGGTAATTGTAGACCCTACTTTCCTTACTTTTAATTGTAGTTTTTAAATGACATAACCATTTAAACTGATTATAATTTCAAATCATCAGCCCATAAAGTATTGCCCCATTTTTACTGACTTGAGCAAAATAATGATGAAGTCAAAGCATACATTAATCAGATATTACTACTCACTAATTAAAAATAATAGGTTTATTTTAAAATGAGGGAATTGAAAGTCAATGTTGTTCTTTTTTCTGTTTGTCTGATTTTGCATTGCATATCTCTAAGCTTTGCCCCTGAATTTTCTCATCCATTTGGAACCATATTTGATAGTACTTCATTGCTGGGCCTCACTCTAATGATTTAGTGGACTTATAAATCATTAGATACACTGATCCAGCTGATGATGCATTTGAATAATACATCATCAGAAAAGGGTGCTTATATGATATATTACCCCCCAGGATGGCCCTGTGTAGAACGGTATCCGCAACCCTTCTAGTTACTGCTTGGAGAGTTCTCTTTGAAGAAGGCTTCTTTAAAAACAGACAAACAAAAACACCCACTTAGTATCTTTTCACTAAGTCTTAATCCATCATCAAATATCTTGTCACAAGTATTCTGCTCTATTTGTTCCCCAAAGCAGACATTCACAAGAAATATGTTTTTGAGGAAACATTTCTCTGTTGGTCAAGAAATAGCGTTGTCATGATATTTTCAGCTTTTCTCGAATATTAATTTACTACACTTCTTAGTGATAATATGTCACACCATATAATACAGAGATTTTTTTCATCAATATTAATCATCATGTTTCATTTTCTAAAATAGCTGTACTAGAATAGCGTGACTCTGGAGATACATCTGGAATCACCATCAGCCCCAAGTTATATGACTCCTCTGTGAGCTATAGAGAGTTTTAAATAGTATAATTTAAGAACTAGTTATGAGTGCTTAGTGGATTAAATTTGAATCCCATATAGTTTGAAAGTCATAATTTATAAATCTCTAATGACAGTCACATATTAAATATATTATTCTATATGTTTGTTTTCTATTTATGACCAATAAAATATGGTTTTTCTCTTATTAACTCAGGGAATATTGATAAATTTTTGGGGTTTTGTTAGCAAATAAAAAGAAACAATCTTGTGAATGAGTTGAGTACTTTCATATACTTTCAGTATTAATATATATAATATAATTATATCCATACCTATGAGGTGAATTTTATAGATTTTTTTTCCTTGCTGATGATTCTAAAGAATATTTAGATCCATTAATCACTATTCTCAAGTATTCCAGTACCTGAGATTTCAGGGGAAAATATGGGCTTCTAATTCCTCCCAAAAGATTTTTATTTCTACATTTCCAACATACCCTGATTCTACCCTACCCAATCAAGGATGATCTAATTTCTGCCCTAATTTAGTGAACTAAAACATACCCATACAGTTTTTCAGAATAAATCCTGTCTTCCACTCAAAAAGAAATGTCTAACCCCTTAATTCAACATGGACAAAAAAAGGTCCACAAAAATCAAGAGTGCTCATCACACTATGTGTGTGCTGACAAACCTGATCCTGAATCCTTGGCCATCATTTCTTCTCTATAAGGACCTGATCTGTACTGTCTGTTTGACCTGGTCCTCTCATGAACTCTGGCTAGAATGTCTCTAATCCATTAAGAGTAAGCATAACATTTCAGTCATAAGATACTTCAAATCCAGATTGATAGCTATAAAATTGAATATTTGTTTTAAATAACCTAAGCAGTCTTAATCAGGTTAATTGTGTTCACCTATTTTTCACTACTAAGCAGAACTTTTTATAAAATCATTTACAAATTCCCCATTTGGTTTACTTTCAAACTATTCAAATCTTTCCAAGGACAATAGAGGGTATTTACGTTAAATCTGTTTGATTAAATAACCTGATAAAGTTATTCTCCCATATAAAGAAAATGTTAACTTGAAAAGGTAAATTCCAATCTTCTTTTTAGATGGTAGAAAATGCTTATGACTTTGAAATTGGCAGTTTTTCCTGCCAGGTTCCACAGGATGCCTCATTATACAAATTTCAGGAAAGAAACAGACTTTTTTTTTTAAGTCTAAAAGTGCTTTTTACCCATAAGCACAATATTTTAGAAATAATAAACAAAGAGTCTACAACACAAGAACAGTTATCCTGAAATACATTTTTGAAATATCATTAATTATGAAATGACAGGAATAATCCAAGTGTCCAAAAATATGAGACTGAAGGTGTCCCCACAGAATGTTTTTCCAGCTACCATTTTCTCAGCAGAATGAACAAATATCTCTTGGACTTCAATATAAAATTTTCATATAAATATCTTTCCCTCACTATAATGTTTTTTCAGCTATTAATTAAAGAGATTTCGTTTGCATTTCTAAAACAGTATTTTTAACAAAATGGTATTTGTGATGAGTGTTGATACTTTCAAAACATATCATTTTATACATTTTCAAAAGCATACTAAGTATCAACAAAGGATAGAAGATGCCTTTCAACATGGTTGACATAGAAAGATATTGCTGGATTATATCCAGTGTGCTGCTATGGTGAATTTTTCTTTAAAATAAAGACTGATTTCACTTCAGCATCAGATAAAGAACTTACAAGTATCATCAACAAGAATGGAACCAAAGTCTCATTTTTCAATGTTTTTGTGCTCCAAATGGATAGACCACCTCCATGAATATTAGTAACCCTTCCTCTTGAATAGGTTTCCCATATATGACCTATCAATTGCTCAGCTTATGCAGTCAATGACAAACAGCAAACAGTCAACTCTCCCTGATCTCCCTCTTCAGTTTTCTTCAGTTTCTAAGTTTCATTGAAGTGAGTGAACAGTCTATTTTAGGACACTCTTTTTTGTTTTTGTTTTTTTACTGTGTAATTTGCATTTTCTTTACATGTTTTAATATCATGTTGTGTTTTTGTTAGTTTGTAATAATAAGAAAGTATGACATGCAGATACTACAAGTCCCAGCATCTCAACTGTTTATTAGCAACTATATAAATTGTCTAGTAAATAATTTATCTAGAAAGATTTAGTTCTAATGTGATTAGTTGTCTCAAATCCAATCTGAATTTGAATGAGTTTTTACTATCAGTTGCCTGGCTGTGGAGACATGCAGGATGGCAAAGGTACTGCTTTAAGGATTGAATTGTTCCCCTCAAAAATATATGTGGAAGCCCTGATTCTCAATTTGACTGTATTTGGATATAGAATCTTTAGGAGGAAACTAAGGTTAATTGAAGTCCTAAGGATAGCATCCTATGCAGTAGTGTTAGTAGTCTTACATGAGCAGTCTTACATGAGAGTGAGATTTTCTAGATTCATCTGTAGCAACACATCTTGCTATGTCTACAGATCTTTTTCTATACTTCTCTCTCTTCATGAACTCCCAGAGTTCCCATTGTCTTGAGGAATGATTGCTTGATGAATTCTATTAATAATTTTAGACATTTTGATATACTTGATAAATCATTGAAAAATGTCATCAGCATAGTCTTAAAACTGATAATTATCATTTCCACAAATTTATTTTTCTCATTATACTTTATTTTAGTAGATCTCAAAATACTATGACGGATTTTAGTTTATTGTTTCCACTTTAAAAAGCATGGACTTGAAAAATTGATAACTTAAAACACATACAGACAAAACAATTGATCCAAAACCATACTTTCCCCTGTGTTTATACTATGTATTAATATAATTAAACTGCTTTTCACTAGGAAACATAATGAATAATCTACTGATAGTTCTGAGCAACGTTCTAACAGTTGACTAAAATTGGGTGCTGAGATAATGTTCAGAATGAGTGTTAGAGATGACATTGAGTTTATTTTCATTAGCTTTCCAGGCAAACCTGGGGACCTTGCCATTTCCAGCTGTCTTCTTGTCCCTTGCCTGGATGATACCCACACTCACCATCTAAATCATATCACGAATGGTGTAATGAACCAGAGGAAGCTAGTTAAGAAATCAAGGAATCCTATGAATGATGTGAAAACCAGCATATTTTAACAACCTTATAGAGATTAAGTTTCCCTTTACCACTTGCCAGAAATGTGAGGATTATGACAATTCAACAGTATTGCACAGATTTGACCTGGATGCTTCAGGATAATAACTAAGGTAGTTAGGACAGCAATTCTTCTTGGTGGGTCATTTTTGTTGCCACCAGTCATATGCCTTGGAGATGATGTTTCACAGACATAGCATGAATTAGAGAGATTTTAATTTTTTTTTAATTTTTAAATATATATATTTTTATTTATATATAAATTTCACAACTTTGTAATCTCAAGGGTTTGCCCCCCTCCCTCCCCTCCCTCCCCCCCCTTTCCCTCCTGTTCATAGTTGTGCATTTCATTTTGGTGCTTAGCTTGTTTTGACTTTCCTCAAGGCTTTTATTTATTT
>PVHY01005385.1:41959-83881 GCA_004024945.1 Uropsilus gracilis | reverse complement strand
CCACACACTTGTTTTCCTCACTCTCTGAGCAGGGCGCTGGGCTGCCTCTGCAGCTGGTCCTCTTGGCCCGAGCAGCCTTGGTGACAGTCCCTGGCTGTCTCCCTACAGGCCGGGACACGTCTCCCTCACACTCTGCTGCAGTTTGCAGCCCGGGGCCTGTGGTGGTTTCCAAGCTCTCTCCAGCCTCTGGAGACAGCACCCTTCAATGACAACACCAGCCGCCCACTCATGGGGTTCCCAGGTGTCTAAGGGCAGGGCCCCGTGAGCCACTTGTGCTCACCCTCCGTCCCACCCCACAACAACTACCTTTTCATGGTTTTCCAGGAGGTCAGTTGGGGAGGGGGTAGCCAAGTGACTCTGAATTCACATCAAATGGCAGGGAACGCAGGTTCTAACACGCCTTACAGAAGACATTGGGGAACCCTCTGATGGGAACTCTGCTAGGAAGGCCTTGGGTTAATTCATTTTCTTGGTCTACACCTCAAAAATCACTGATGCCCTGGGATCTCTCCTGTCTGTATTCACTTAATCCAAGTTAAAGGTTCAAACTAACAGCTACCCTTGTGCTTACTCCCCATGGTGCTTTGGATCACTGAAGAGAGGATTCCTGTTGCTTAGAGGCTTAGGATGATCCAACTGAGAGACAGTAGAGATCAAGCAGGAAGCTGATGTCCTAAGTATGGTGCCTTGCAGAGAGTGGGAATCCAGTGCGTGTTAATTGAACAAGACACATAAACAGATCCTATCTCTCTAAAGTCTATAGCGGGCTAAGTGAGGACAGTGTGGAGCAGGGAACCGGCCCTCCTTTCTCGTCCCAGCTGACTCACTCACTACATAACTGAGTAATCATTGTTGGGAACACTCAGGCTCCCCAATCTATAGAATTCTACCTGGTTTCTCTCCCTTTCAGCCCGAAAGTGGAATTATAGGTTCCAGTTCTTGAGTGCACTTGGGCAGACTCGTGGCCCAGGCTGCTGCCTGGAAAGAAAGTGAAAGAAACAGCACCGGAAGTCACGGTTGCACAGAAAATGGCAAGAGGATACTTCTTTCAGGGACGGTCTTTACAAATCGCTCCTCTTCTCTTACCTAAGGAGCCTATTCTGGAGTGTTGGCAGCAAAAAGAAGAAAGGGAGATGGGAAGTAGCCCCATGGGAGCAAGAGAGTTAGAATTCCTGAAAACTCCAAAGGCATGGCTACCCGGAAGTGGTCTCCAGGAAAACCCCGATCCCTGCCCCCATGCCCCTTCAGCTCTAACCACCCACGCTTGGCATCTCCATCTAAGAAACTCCGGTGTCCTAGTTCTTCCTTCAGAAACTAGGGCTTTCACATGCTAGAGTCTGGAAAACATTTGTTCACCGGTTTTATTTAAAAAGCTCGAAATAGATGATAAACTACTTATTTATTTAAAACTACCACCACCCACTTTAAGGTTTGTTCCAAAAGGAAGTTTTACTTAAGCAAAGTCTTTGGAGCTAGTCTCCCCCTCCCCACATCACCCTTCTAGATCCCCCCTCCCGGGGCATCCTTCATCTCCGAGGGGGCTTAGGTGAGGCAGGAGGGAGGAAGGGGCACAGAGAGAAGGTGGAAAATTGGAGCTGAAACCAGGCTGGTGGAACCACCGCAGGCAGCTTGGCCAGGCTCCAGCTCAGAGGCAAGTGGCAGGGTTCCTTTATAGACTCATTATGCGCAATGGGGAGATAAGAAGGTGCAGCTATGACAGAGCTTGAAAACATGTGCTTTGCCTCCAACCTGGGCGCTATCTGTTAGAATCAATGCCAGGTCTTCCTGCAACACTTAATTTCAGAAACCAGCGCCATCATAAAAGAAAACTCACCCTTTCATCTACTTCCTGGATCAATTGCCCTCCAAATGCTTTTAGGGGCATGGTCGACCTCCTAGTCTGAAAAAAAAAGTGCCCTGTAGCAGAAAATTCCTTTGGGGGCTAATCTGGGGCTTTCTGAGGACTTTTTATTCCTTTGGTTTTTTGCACTTCATCACCCCCTGGATACGAGGTGCTGACAATCCCCACCCCTCACCCCCAAAGACATTCCTAAACAAACCAGACTCACTCACAGACTCTGAAGGAGACTTCATTTTCTATGACAAGTTCTAAAATCTCTGCTTTGGCCAGAGGGTCTCAGAACAACCAGAGCTGGAGTAGGAAGGAAAGAAGATATAGTAACATCTGGGGCCTCCAGCAGGCTTCTTGCGCCGATTCTTTGAGAGTGTGGGGTGTTAAGAAACTGAGAAATGAAGAAATAAAGTCTTTCCCAAATCAAAAAACCCCTTTCACAGCTGTTGAAGGGAAATGCTTGGAACCTTTCCAGGCAACTGGGTGTTGGCTGTGGATCTGGAAGATGAGATAGAGAGACTTCTGTTGGACCCCATGGACTTGTAATGTAAGAACCGGAGGCAAATTGGACGAAAACCCAATTTCCCCCATACTTGTGAAAACCCAACCAAACCCACAGCCTGCCTGGAAGAGCAGCTCCAAGATCCCTTCGGCGAATCTTCTCACGCAAGTGGAATATTTCTCCAGGCTTCTGCTTGGGATGGACTAATCTCTGGAGATGTGGTCACCCCAGAGGGCTCTCCCTGTCAGTCATTGATCATCCCATCCATCCATCAGACAAGGTTTATTAGTTTAGGATTTTCCTCCGCCCACTGAGCTGTGCAAAGGTATTACATGAAGTCTTGGGCAGTGACCAGAGAGGTAAAGAGCTATCACAGGTGATTATCTTTTCTAATCCCAGTGAACTCCCTGACATCACCTACTTTAGAAAGCAGCAGCCTCATTCTGAGGTGAGAGGGCCCCTTCTGAGGAGGTGAGAACTTTTCATACTTTCCTCACTTGGCTTCACCTCCCAGTCAGGGGGTGTGGGAGCAAGTGTTTACTTTGCCATCTCACAGAAGCCCACAGAGCTTCGGAAATGGATTAAAGTTACAACACAGGGCATCGCAGTCTCCTGTCCCCTGGTACCATCTACAAAATATTACAGTACTGCAGACCTCCCATGCCGGAGATAGGAGAGAGAACAGATCAGAGGTGCTGGAAAAGGGCAGGGCTCAGGCTTGGACGTAAACGTGTGCCCTAACTGAACCAACTGTTTTTGGGATTCTGGGATGGGCTTGGTGGGGCTGGGGTGCTCCCCTCAGCCCCTTCCCCATGACTTGTTCACAGGGTGCTCTCGGGGGGCAAACAGCCCAGCACTAATGAATATATCACTGGCGATGAAAACGATCAAAGCTGTGTCCCAGTTGCATAACTCGTTTGTGGAAAGTGTTTCATAAACATTTCACAAGAAGGAGAATTTCAAAGCATGAACATCTCCCAACCTGCCTTCAATTACAGGTAAGGCTTTTTTTTTTTTTTCTTCTTACTCCCCCCTAGCTTCTCCCTAGCAGTGAGGAAGAGTTTCTGTGTTGTAACTGATCTCTGAAGGGTTGGCAAATGTGTTGCTCATGAAAATATCCTAAAAATATATTCTATGCAATGGAATGGGACAGACAGGTTGTTCACCTCAGGTGAATAGTGCTGAACGCCCCTCAAAGGATGTCAGCTGAATTTTCTCTCGTCTTCCTATGGTTCTTGGTGGCTTCCTATTAGTCCAAGACTCCCACCTCTTCAGATGCCTCAAGGAAGTGCCTGGAGAGATGGCCTCTTCTGGGGGTACTGGTCTCTAGTCAGCTCTATGACAGGTCAACCCAGATGCACCTCTCCCAGGGCATGCTGCCATCTTCCCCCTGATGGCATTCAACTTCCAGGCGAAGGAGGGGTGGAGGTGAGGAGACACGAGACCCTTTAACAAACATGGCTTCTAAGGAGGCTGGGGCCACTTGGTGTGGCTTCCTCCTGAACAGAAATTCTCAGAGGAGGCACCTCTGTTTCTCCCGCTTGCACCTACTCTGGAAATGCAACAGGCTTATCAGTCATGTTATTTAATGCCTTGGCTTCAGTTCTTAGGCCACAGCATTGCTAGTGCTGACATACGCATGAAAAACCCCATCATTTGAAGCCCATAAAAGTTTTCTTCTCCCTCTGGCACATACGTCTCTGGATTCAGGTTTACAGAGTCTGGGAAGGTGCTGCGCCCTCACGGAGGATGTAGCCTCACAAATGTTTCCTGGTAGTAGGACTCCAGCAGCTTAACCCTTGCACAGCTCCACAGCCCTCCTGGGACACCTGGTGGGAGTACTCTTTTTGAGGCTGACTCTAGTAGAGGAAGAGTCCTGTGGTTTGCTTTCTCCTGGTTGTCTGCATGGTCGTTGTGAGCGCTGCACTGCCTCTGTGCTAGGGAGGTGTCTCACAGAAAATTGTTGATTTGTCTATCTGGAGAGCTGGTCTGACCCCAGAGAAGTGACATGGGAGGATGAAGAGGTGGGGGGAAGAAGTGCTAAGCATGGCCTTTGAATCAGAGTCTGAGAATTGTCTCTGAGTTCACCGGCTATTCTGGGGGAGCATCTGGTGTAAGAATGGGGTGTGTTATCACACCAGAACTTTGGCATACACCTGGATTGCCTTCACCAAAGGACTTCATCATCCTTGTCAAAGCAGATGATACAAGATATTAGAGAAAAAAAACCCATGACTTGGACTCAACCAGAAGACCTGATTTCAGGTTTTATCCCTGCTTCTTTTTTTTTTTTTTTTTTGAGGCTAGGTCTCACTTTTTGCCCATGGAGCCACAGGCTCACGTTGCCCAGGGTACCATGAGCTCAAGCAATCCCCAGCCTCAGCTTCCCAGGTAGCTGGGATTACGGGAGTGCGCCACCACGCCCAGTTATTTTTTGGGGGGACTAGGTCTCACTGTGTTGCCCCAAGTGGGACTCGAACCGCAATCCCTAGCCCCAGCCACTTCATGGGCTGGAGCTTACAGGCATGAGCCATCGTGCCTGGCTTTTTATCCCTGCTTCTATTTGCATCATCCAATGTTAAGTTATTGCATTTTTCTTCCTTGGGCTTACATTATTGCTCCACAACAGGAGGGAAAGAGACTAGATGGAACTTATACAAGTTTATAATGAATGGAAGAGAGAGTGGGAGCAGACTAATAGATATGCTTACTGTGTCGCTAAACCCATTTTATAGATGAAAAGACTGAGTCTCAGGGATGTATGATAGAGATGAGATTTCAAACCAAGTCTCTGACTCATCTGAGTCCATAGTTCAACACAATCCTGGTTCTCACTGACTGTGTGATAGAATCATAGCATCACAGACCCTCAAGTGGCATGGTGCCGATAGTGCAGGTCATGGCAGACACATAATAAGTGTTGATTCCCTCCCTCCCCCACTAGGACAGGAAGGAAATGTGATCATCACCTAGCACAAATAGCTTATTTTACAGCTGTGATTACTGAAAGCCCAGAGAGGCAAAATAACTTGCTCAGAGGAACACAGTCAGAGTTGCAGCTCTGTTGGGGTCAATTAGGAGTGGACTTTTCACTCCCATCCAGATTCAAACCTTTCCAGGGTATGTGACATAGCTCTACCTTCTGTGTCTCTCTGATGTTGTTGCCTACTCCAGCTCCTGTAGTAACTCAGTAGTAACCCTAATCCTAATATCTAATGAGATCTAATCTCAGTCTAAGTAAAAGTCTCCACACAGAGTTCTCAGTTACTACACAGGGTGAGGTTTAGATACAGAGAAACCACACACCTAGCTGATATGTAACATAATGCACTTGACTTGGGAACCTGTATTCTGCACTTCCTTGATTTTCTCATGTAAGAATTAACTCCAGAGAGAGAATTGTTCCTTCTCTCCCTCATTGTGATCAAAAGAGGTGGAAAGTGAAACGAGAAGGGTCAGTCATGCCATGAAATCCTCATTCTGGTGTTTATCTTACTATGGGGTTCCAAGGGAAATAAATAAAATGCTACTTTGCTTGTCCTGGACAATCTCTCTCTCTCTCTCTCTCTCTCTCTCTCTCTCACACACACACACACACACACACACACACACACACCCATGCTGCATCAGCTTGTGGCTATGGACTACAATATATTTTTTCCCCAAGAGTATAAGCTCAGGAAAGAGAGAAAAAGAAAGTAAGGTTTCTTTTTTTAGTACCTTAAAGATAAAAAAGCACTTTAAAATGCATTGTCATTTATTCCTCCTGATAATTTAGTGAGGGAAATAATCACATTGAAATGGCTTTATAGCCCTAGGAGAGCTGTGAAGCACAAGCAGCTGCAACTATCACATAGCTAGGAAGGGCAGAGCCTGACTTCCTCTGGGTCTTGGGCTCCACATCCTTCCCCTACATCCCTCTGTGAGGCAGCCCCACCAGGTTCCCACCAGGATTTCTGGACTTCCAGGAGCTACTACTGAAATGAACTGCTGACTCTGCCTCCTCTGTGTGTCATGGCAGTTTCACGTGGGGTGCTTATTTGGTGCAAACATTTCCACAAGTGCTCCCTGGGACTCTCACATGTCTGTGGGGCCAATACAGTCACTGAAAGTTTGCTACCACACTGAATGAAATTCTTCTTTCCAGTAACTCTGAACAAGCCCTTCTTTACCTTCCTGGGTCAGCCCCTCTTCCCCCTTCAGGGATGCTCAGGGATGCTCAGGGATGCATCCCCCCTTCAGGGATGCATTTTCTGGGCAAGTGCCTCTGACCTGGAAGCTAGCCCCAGGAATCTGAGTATTGGACATAGAAGCAAGTAAGTCACATCTTTGAGATAGTTTCCAGGAAAGCAGAGGTCTTTTTATCTTGTACTTATAGCACCCCAAATAAAGGGAGGCTCTTCTCATGGCCTTCTCCTACTTGGCAGGTTTCAAACACAGAGGTCTCCTGCTACTGTATACCAAGAGGAACTATGGACACAAAGAAGAATAGGGCTCTCCTAGATGAATGAGGAGAGCCAAAGTAGAGATGAAGTTGCTTATATTACTACTTTAGATGAAATGGGTATCCTATTAGGAATCTGCACAATAAGTCCCCACCTAAAGAGGTCGACCTCTTAAGAACTGTGACTTTTAGCAAAAGAATTCGCAATGAAAGCAAGTTCTCAAAGAATGCCCTTTGTCCAGCATCACCCCCATTGTTTTTCCTCATAATGACCTGATTAACAGTGGTGGCAGGAAGGTGTGCTCCACCTTGTCAGGATGGAGGAGAGTGAGAAAGGGAAACTGAATAAGGAATTCTCCACAGGAGAAAAATGCTGAGCATCCCTGAAGGGGGAAGAGGGGCTGACCCAGGAAGGTAAAGAAGGGCTTGTTCAGAGTTACTGAGTGTGAGACAGGCTTCATGTTGAGGATGATAAGTGGTTCAGCTCTGAGGCTGAATGGGGTGGGAGAGGCCTGGTTGAGCAGCCAGCGCCCTGAGGCCAGGAAGAAGCCTGTATGAGTGCTAAGGAGTTAAAACTGGACTCTGAGGGTGAAGTATCAGTAGAGTAAATGGAGGAACATGGTGATATTTTTCACTTAATTCAATTATGCTACCAGCCATGTGGATATGGAGCTAAAGAGAGTACAACGGCGTGCAGAGCAACTAGTTAAAAATCTGTTTATTGCATTAGTCTAGCTAAGAACTGATGAAGACACCCCTCAGGCCAAGATAAAGACAGAGAGGAGGGAGGAAGCAGAATAGAGATGCTAAATGTATTTCCACTCCTAAACATCTATTCTTTATAACAAAGGATTGTTTATTTCAGGAATTCTCTTTTGAATACCTGCAGAGTAAAGAGAGAAAAATCTTGAAGCTTTCTGTTTCTTTTTTCTTTTAAGTCAAACTGCCAGTAATAGAGGAATAGAGGGCAGTTGGGGTTGTGAAAACATTCACTTTCTAAATCACATATTTCTGCCATGTTTAGGTTTTAAAGACTAGTTTTAAATTAGAAAAAAAAAGATTAAAAGCATCACTCAATGTTTCATTTATCCGTAGAGAACACTAATTTATAAGGTGTTAAAGTTAGTTGAGTTTCCTCTTTTGCCTGGTGATTGAGAAGTTTGGGGACAGAAAATTTAAGCAAACAAACAAACACACAGAGTGATATGCAGGTGTGTATATTAAGCAACACCTAGGAATCTATCTTCTCCCCCCACATCTTAAATCACTATCTTCCACAACCTCAGATGTGGCTGGTAGACCTCAGTTAAACATTTCCAGAATAGTTCACAAAACACTTTTTTTTGGAGTAATGTTTGTCTGATTGAAGTGACTTTGTATTATAATGTTATATTGGTTCTAGGTGTTTCAATTTGAAAATCAACTTGTGTGTTTACTCTATTACATTCTCTGCTGAAAGTCCAAATCTACCCTTCACCAAACCATTGCCCCCCATTTCTAGTTCACCCCCTTACCCTCTATATTTCTGATAACTACTAATTGGTCTTATGGTCCAAAAACTTATTTTTTTTTTTTTACTTAATCTACCTTTTGTTTTACAATATGCTTTCAAACATAACCAGCCTGGTTGATTTTCAGAAACTGTTTGCTTTTTAGAATTTTCATATTCTCATGAAATTGATAAAGCAGGTGATGCTATTCCCATTTTACATTGAGGAAAACAAGGTTTGTGAAAAGAGACGTATCCCAGGCACATGCCTGTCCAGCAGAAGAACTGTGATTTGCTGACTGAAAATCAACATATCTTTAAATCCCTAGGATTTTTTTTTCCATGAAAGTTTTCCCCAATAAGTGGATTTTTAATGTCATTGAAATCTATCCCTTGCTGCTTCAAAGCCTTTAATTTCAGTTTTGGAGAGATTACTATTGGTTTTATTTTGAACAGAGATATAACTAAAAGGTATTATATACATCTTTACTTTCCCTTACAGAGCACCTGAAAGATAATTTAGTCAATGACTCAAGTCATAATTTTGAGCTCCTTTAAAAAGCAATCACGCCCTCGGGGATACTGAAGAGCTTGGCCTCTGTCGTGGGTCCAGACACTAATGGCCTCAGATTGCTTTTTTCAGCTCAGTTCTTTCCAGGACATTTTTTTTTTTTTTGCCTCCTTTCTCATAACTAGGTTTTTATCTGCTGCGGTTGGTGTGTTTGCTTATAGTAGCCCCCATTCTAGCTCAAATTTACATCTTTTATTTGCTAAGGGCTTGAAAAAAAAAAACAGATAATTAAGCTTCTTACAACTGGTTCTAAAATACAAGCCTAAGGCTCTGAGAAATGGGTCATTTGAGATCTTATTTTTGCTTCTCTTTGTGCTCATTGGGGCTAGAGAGACGATAGGATGCAGTTCTTTGGGTGAATGAGTTACTGCAGTAGCTTTATGTAGTTTAATTTTGGGCTTGCCCTTTGCTTTAGGTTTTATTAAGTACATAGCTATTTTAGCCTTATTAGCCTGGGACAGGGCTCCAAGAATAATGGTTGGTTGAACCCATACAATGGACAGTGGAAGTGAAATTCTCTGAGGTAGTTACTAAATTTGTTATCAAAATTCTGTGTGAACTGTGTTAAGGACTCTTAACCAGTGCATCCGTTTCCCTACTTACAAAAGGGAAATGATCTCTAATTCTTACCCAAGTCTCAAGGTTTAGGACTAAGTATCTATAAAAGATATTTCAGGGAGGATTTTTCTATTTTTGTCACCAAAACAATATGAAGATAGGAACTTTACACAATTATTACTTAGGAGCCCTCTCTTGCCCACAATGACCTGTCCAGTACAGAGCATAATGCCTGTCACTTTGTAAGTGCTTCTTAAATATAAGAGGAATTAATGCAGAAATGCTTTCCACAAACCTAGAATACAAGAGACTGGGTATCTGAGAAGTCAAAAGATTTCTCGAAGTCTGTAGAGCTGGCAAGTGGCCAAACAGGAAGTTGGGTCTAGGTCTGACTGGATCCAGGAAAGACCCTCTTTCCACCTTGTCACACTGACTTAAAGAGATGCCAAACTAGGTTCATGTCCTCTCAGATTGGGTTCCTAAGAATGGAAGAGTGTTATTTTTTAAGTTTATGCATGTATATACATGCATGCATGTATGTGTATATTGTCTCTAGAGGTCATGCATGCATGTACATGTATATTGTCTCTGAAGCTGAGAAAATGTAACACCTAGAGGGTGTGTAGAGGAAATTGGAATTTTGGGGAGGAAAAAAAAGAGAGTAAAAAGGAAAGGATCAGAGACTGAGAGAGACTGACTTTTGGGACAGGAGAGACATGAGAATGGCGGGCCGGTAGCCCAAGTGACCAGGCTGGGCAGAAATTCCCTGGAAGAGTGGGCCGGTGGTGGCAAAGAGCCATGGTGGCCAGCAGAAGAGCAGCGTGGAGAGTGGTGTGGTATGGAGAGTGTGACACTGCAGCAAGGTGGTATGGAAAGCTGGTACCTGGAGATAGCCAGGGATTTGGAAAGCTGCTTTTTGCATCAGCATTTGTTGAAGCAGTTTGAAGAGCCTTATAGAAGTGGAGCAGCTTGGAACACTGGAGAGAGAAGAAGCAAAGAAAAGACACTGGAAAAAGACTGGACTTTGCAGATTGCCTGCCTCAGGTTTGGAGTGGCAAAGGGGCACCATCATGGACATGTGTCTTTGAGAACTTTGGGATTAAAAATGGTGACTGGGGTAAGATAACTGGCCACTTGTGGCTTTAAGGACTTTCTGTTTTCCCTGTTAATTTTCCTTGTAAATAAAGCCCTGTTGTTAAAATGCATTTGACTGGCAACTGCTATGTGTGGATGGTACAAACCTAAGGAAACCTGGGTGACAGAAGCCGCATTTTAAGTGTCACTTTTTTCCCCGATGATTTGCTGGTTGGTGACTTTTGTGCCCTTTTGATCTGATTTCATCTCTAGAGGTCAAGATGGGGACATTTGGGCCAAGACAGGGTTCATTCACAATGGGTCACTCTCATCCAGGATGGTCATCTCCAGTGGCATGCCATGGCACTGTGGTCCAGTATTGCTCAGAATGTTATCACTAACTTAGGCAAAGACATGGCACACATATTTATTAAGTCTCTGTATGAAAAACAGGAATAGTCAGTGCTGTGAATAAAGACATCAAGGGTTTTTTTTAAAGCTTGAAAATCTGGAAGGAGGGGAAGAAATTAATATGATAAAAGCTAAGACTAAATGTAAAACTCCTTTACTTAAGATTGTGAAAATTAACTGTGCAAGCTGAAGCAGCAGTTTATATTTAAAAATACTTGAGAGGCGTTAACTGATTTTAAGAGCATGTAAGCTGACAGTGTGATATAGTATCTCTAAGGGAATGTGCAGAATGGGTTGCGGTGATGGAAATACAGTATCGAGGGAGGTTCCCCTACTTAGTGGTAAAAGTTCCATAAGGACAGGACCATTGATATCTTATCTTGAGTCTGGTATGGCCAGAATGAGGACACAATAAAAATATAACCCCTACTTGATAAAAGTGAGTTGAATGAGTAGATGGATGAATGAATGAACAAAAGGTCCCACTATGTGGTGGTCATTTGGATTGAAAGTCCACACTGTGGATATTAAAGAGGGGTGTTGGCAAGTAGAAACAGACCCATAAAGGCATCAAGGCACAAACAAGTTCAAAGGAAGCAACATAGTGTTGTGCAAATGAATGTCTGAAGCAACCCAATGTCCATCAATGGGGCAATGAAAAAAATTAAATTACATTCAAGCAGCAGTTATGTGGTCACTAGTAAAAATCATGTACCCCTGAAGTATATCTATATGTCATGGCCATACATTCAGGGGTATATAATATACCCAGGGGTATATGATATAGATTATATATAATATACATCATAAATCTTATTAAAAAGGAAATTACAGTATATAGAGTTATATGTATATATGGTAACATATAGACACTTTACAAGCATTTAAATCTTGCCATTTGTACCCATATCAATGTAGTGCAAAAAGAATTGTTCTAGATGTGTCTATACCATGCTGATAGTGGCAATTTCCTCTGCAAGGAGGGCTGAGACTCAATAGGAATCAAAAGTCTTCTGTTTTATCTCCAACACAAAGTCCTTTACAAGGAAGTATTCTTGTGACATGTATTTATAACCGCCTTAAGTAAGGCAATCGGAAGTCTGATATGTGAAATCATTAAGATATTTTTTTCTGCAAGTATTTCTGTAAAAAAGGGGGGTGGGTGGGTTGGGATGATAGCTCTTCTTACACGTGGATGGCCTGAAACAGGAGCTGAAGGAGGCAGAGTGACAGCTACGTTTGGTGCACCAGACCTAACAGGAGCAAAATGGCCTATTGTTTCTACCTACCCCCAACAGGAAGCTGACTGCGTTCTAGGCAGAAATCCTAGAATTCTAGGTAGGGAAAGTTCTGGAAGAGACCTGGGACCAGGAGGTAGCTGACAAGTGTCAGTGGTGGTAGGTGAGCCCAGGAGATGGTTTAACAGGGACACACCAGCTCCTGAGCTTTCACAGTCGTTGCAAGTAAACTTTATTTTAAATGAGTTTAGACAGGATTGTTTTATCTTGCAAAAAAAAGATGTTAAAACACCTGGATACAATCTACTCAGACCATCCTTTTATTACATACAATTGATATTTTAACACCATAAAAGGAGAAAATCTCATCTGGAAAAAAACTGAATATATTTAGATTGATGAAAATCTAATTGTCTTCTTTTAAAGCATTACTGCACAGCAAAGACTTCAGTGCAGAACACTATGTTATCAGTAATTAAGTGTGGAAGGGAGGAAGAGCATTGCCTTTGTGGCAGGCAGCAGAGATGTGTGGACTACTTCTGGGAAGAGGGGGCAGAGGGAATCAGGGATCCCATTACCCTAAGAAGTATGTGTCTCTGACTCACTCCAGGATTAGAAGTTCAGTTCCAATTTGTCTCCAGTGTATGAAAAATAAAGTCACAAAGATATCAGATGCCCTGAAGAGCCCAGCTGCACTGCTTCCAATCTGACCAGGAGAGGGCAGTCCCAGGAGAGCCCCTTCCTTCCCAAAGGGCTTTTGCAAGAGCCCTCTTCTGCTCTAGGGTGTGCAGGTTGCTGCTGAACTACCAGCCCCAAAGAGTTTAGAAAACAGGACAGTCAGAGTCCTCTAAGCAGAGCCCACACCCCCAGATGTAGACACTCAGCAAACAGTTGAGATACGTCAGCAAACAGCTGTGGGGTCCCAACTATTCTGTGTCAGAGACTGGGTGCAGCTCACAGTACACACTCTTTGCATCCATCTTTCTTAGGAAAGGAGGCAAGTTTTCATGGCTCCTTGATTGAAAGATGACTGGAAATAGAGCATCATGAAAAGCAGGAGATGGGTGTTCACGGTCCCCAGGAAGGAGAGAGATTAGGTAGGCAGATAGGTTATTCCATCTAGTTATTTAGGAAATGCTTACTGAAACAGGCATCTCTGGGCTATCATAGATAAACTATAGACCCTGTCCTCAAATATATCACAGTCTGGTAGGGGAGGCAGATATGCCCAGAGTAGAAGCCTGTCAAGGTATAGAAGGTGGAGGGCATAATTCCAGAGGTCTTTCTGGAGGAGGCGGTATTTGAGCAGAGTTTGGAAAGTTGAGTGGGAGGGAAGATAAGGGTGGAGGATAGTCCTCGGGCTCAAAGCACAGACAGGCTACCCGCCTATTCCTCTGGCCCCCACCCGTCACCTTCAGGACCAGCCATCATTTCAAAGAGGATTCACAATTCTTGTTACAAAGCACACAGATAGTACTTGCCAGTCTGTAGGAATTGGGAAAGAGGGAGCCGAAGGCCTCTGAGGCCTCCCTGGGTCCTGTTCCCTCAGAGGCCTGCCTGAGCACAAAGGGGCAGCCTCCTTAAAGAGCTAGAACGCTAGGCTCTTGTCAAGTTGCCAAAACCTGGGGCAGAGTCCCGAACCCCATGTCCTGCTGCTCCCCACCTTGCTTTATGCCAGGAAAGTATCTGTCCCTCCCAGGCCTCTGGGCAAGGCCAGGCTCTGGGGAGTGCCCCGCTGGCCGGGAAACTGCCTTCTGTGTTGCCAAGCTGAGCCTGGGGAAGTACCAAATCCTCAGAGGGGAAGTTGGTTCTGCTTCACATCAGAGATGGAGGAAGAGACTCCTGGCCTGAGGGCAGCTGTCCTGCGTCCCTCTTCAGATCCCCTGGGGACCTTTTCTGGCCTGGTGGCTTCTAGATCTAGAAGGCTCTGGATCCTAGAGCAGATAGGCAGAAGCACTCCACCACGGCAGCAGTCAACTTCAGTGACTGGGTGTCTAAATCTTTCCAGGCCTCAGTTTACCAGCCACACCGGTCGCCTACATATCCCACTTCACAGCCCTCAGGAGCCCCCCAACTGTGAGGGTCTCAGTTCAATTTAAAATCCCCTGTTCAGTTGACACACTTTCCTTGAGAAGATGTCCTCAAGGCAAGATTACTACACAACTCATTTTCAGCAAACCCTGCAGATGGCATTGGGGTCTGACATTCATTGGGCACTCTTGTTTTCTGAACGGATTCAGCCTAGTATTCCTTTAAATACTCAGCTCTCTTGGTGAAGATTTTGTTTACGAACCTGACCTGTGTACAACATCTAGGGCACAACCCTTTTAGGTGTAATGAGGCAAGACTGTGTCTACCTGGCACAGACTGAGCCTGACATATCTTTCTTATTTTGCTCTAGTGATGGTCCAAGTCAGCCATAGGACACAGACAAGAATACTCACAGGCAGGCAGTGGGGGGAAATCTGAGTCAAGTACCATCTGAAAAAGTGTGAGCTCCAAGTCTTCAAAGCCCACCAAGGGCAGCACTAAGAAGGTAAACTAACCAGGTCAGGGTGGCTGGAGCTGACAATGTTGCCATAGCAACAGCGATAACTCATGTTTTATTGGGCACTTACTATGTCCTGGAGGCTTTATACTTAAGATCTATTTACTCCTCCTCTCAGTGACACAATCATTGCTGATGCTATTATTTCTACCCATTTTATAGAGGCGGGAACTGAGGTTTGGAGAGGGTATGGAGCCAGGTCCTACAGCTCCTGTTGGCAAAGTTCAGATTTGAATCCAGGTCTGTGAGATGTGCGAACTGCAGCCAACGCTCTATCTACTGCAGCCTAGAACCAGCACACTCCACAGCAAGCTGTGCCAAGAGCATCTGGGGAGAAAAATATTAGAAGATGCCAGGGCAGGGGAGGGGCTGCCAAGAGAGGAAAGTAAAACAGGGTGTGAACCAAGGATCCCCATGAACCTAGGACCCTCGAGGTTAGAAGCCAAGGGGACGCTGGTGTCCATATGATGTGGGGTGGGGTGGGAGGTGGGGGGGTTCCTGTTTAGGTTGAGCACAAATAGGAAAGGTCCAGGGATAGGAGGGGGGTATGGAGTGAGGAGGACAGATTAAACAAATATTAGAAGAATTAGAAATTAATCTAATTAAATAGATTAGAAGAATTAGAACTTAATTTGGGCACAAGAAACCAGCAGTGGATGTAGTCTCTGCCATCAAGGAGGCCCTGCATAAGGTGAACTGAGTAAGACCCAACTCTGCCATTTGTTTGCAAATCGCTTAACCATTGCAGGTCTCAGCTCTCTCAGTTATCGAAGGAGAGTAATCACACCCACTCTACACAGTTTCTTGGAGAGGAAAACCCTACTGGTTTAATGAAGCCCCTGTAAGCCGGCAAGCAGGGAGAGATGTGAAGCAGAGAGGGAACTGAATGGGTACATAGCAAGGGCACCTGAACCCCCCAGGTTGACCTCTAAAACCATAGTGTCTGGACTCCAGCAAAGGAAGTAAAGGGAAAAGCGTAGTTGTAGCTGTGATTCTGGCAGAAGTCTGGCTACTAGAGCTGCCTCGACAGCCCTCTAACTCGAGGGCAAGGAGAAAGCCAGGTACCACCCTCTGCCCTGCAGGCACACACAGGCAAACATTGGTCTTGCTCTGCTCTCCCGCTCCCTTCTCACGCACAGGACTAGGGAGGCGCTTCTGAGGCTGAGGGGAAGACGCTGGGTGGGAACCCTTCTTCTCCCCGCCCTTCACCTGGCACCCTGCCCGAGTCTGCAGATCCTATCTCTGTCATCCCAACTGACAAGCCCCAGCCTCACTGTGGGATTCACCGGGAACAAGAGGGTTCTGGAAATGTGGAAAAGTACTGTCAAGGGCTCAAAAGGAGGCTCTGGGGAGTGTGGGTCAGGGCTCCTTGGCGGGATTTCTCTCCAGCAGCCTGGTGAGGGACAATCAGTCATGCCTATTGTACATATGAGCTTCACCTTGGGGGAGTTACTTAACCTCTCTGAGCTATAGTTTCCCCAGCTCTATGTAATGGTTACCTCACCAGGCTGTCAAAAGGATTAAGTAACATTAAATAAGATATAACTTTATGTAAAGCGCCTGGGATGTCAGATTGGATTCTGGCTGCAGGCCCATTAGCTGACCTTTCTAGGCCTCAGCGGCCTCATCTGTAAAGTGGGATTTATGAAAATCATGATTCTGTGCACCAGGTTGGAGATACTGCTGCTGAAGTGCTCAGCCCAGTGCCAATTAAACTAGGGGCTCAAAAATGATTTTAGCTGCTTCTGTCATTGTTCTGGGGTTAAATGTGGCTTCACATTTAAGACTCCAGCTTCAAGGAGCCTTCTGAGGAGAAGAAGAAGAGATGGCTTGCTTCCAGTTTCACCAGAGTCTACATCCCCCAAAGGCCACTCATGGGAATTGCAAAAGAAAACCCACTTGGAGATCCCCATGGAGTCAGTGAGAGGGTTCCCACACTTCCCTCTCCTGCTTGCTTCCTTGCTGTTTTCCACCCCACACTCACTCCACTCCCTGTCAGCATGCAATCATGGTCTTGTGTCAGTGCTGGAGCAGGAATGATCTAGAGCCAGGCTTGGTACCCAGAATTACTCTTAGGTGGTGTTGGGGTTGCATGGCATGCCAGGGGTACAAATGACAGCCACCTGAGAACCTGCAGCTTCTCCCTTCCTGCCTGCTTCCCACTGTCCTGAGTTAGGCCACAAACAGGAAACAATTGATACCAGAATCTCAGGCCAAAGACCCAAGTGGGGCCAACAAAGCAGGCCAGATTCCCACTTCTCCAAAAACAAACACACCACTCCACTGCTTCCCACACAGACTTAGAGGGGTAGGAGGGTGAGAGATGATGGATCACAGAAAATAACACCTTTCTAATAGCACCTGCAGTTCATCTGAACTTGTACAAGCTCAGTTTAGCAGCCACCCAGGAGACGAAAGAAAATTATGGGTTTTCCATCATCAAAAAAATAATAAAAGCTAAGGTTTATTGGTTGATTACTATATTCCAGAGACTATTTTGAGTTACAGGTCATAACTTTATTCACCCTTGCAACATGCCCAGGAAATATTTATTAGTATTGTTCTTTTGGATGAGGCACAAGGGGCACGGGAGGGATGGCTAACACAGACAGTTTCAACTCTGCAGGACATAGCCACCCTCCAGACCAACGGGGCCATGACATTGGGAGAACCAAGGAGCCTGGGATCTGGCTTTAAATTTAGGCTTTGCTCATCACCACTGTGATTGGGGAAAAATTTCTTATCTTCTCGGGGCCTCTGTCTCCTCATCTGCAGAACTGGAATGATACCAGCTATCTCCCAGGGTTGCTAGAAGCAGTCAATGGAATCATGCATTTTTGTACTCAAGACCTGGGGCACACACAGGATTTCATAAATATAGTCAGTCACTGCTGTATTATCTTGACAACAATGGGAAAACACTTTGGAGAAGGGAGTTCTTTAATCTCCCCAATTATCTCCTGCCGACAATTCTGCTCTCCACCCGAGTCATTCAACTAGGCCAGCTCATTCCCTGTGGAGGCGGAACTGGTTTACACACCTCTTGTTCTGCCATTTTGGGGAATTCTTTCCATCTGTCTCTCTCACAGGATAGCAGGGGCAGAGGCTAGGTGTGTGATTTCTTGGTGGGTGCCTCTTCTCAGGGTTGGGGACCTCCATTTTCCACGGTGATCCTGTGTTTCTAAGCAGAAGGATTATAGCTAGAGGAGTGTCTCACTCTCTCCACTTTTGGGAGAGAGGATCCATCTCCCTGGCAGGTCTGGGTGAGCAATCCTCACTAGGGTGGGGGTGGGGTGATAGCTAACCTGGAAACCATTTTCTGAAATCTGTGAGAGGTTTCTTCTGGTTGCCTTAATAATTAGGAGACTGATTTGCAATTACTGGGCAGAGGGCAGGCATTCTAGACATCTTGCAATGCAAATGACAGTGCCAAACAAGAAACACTTGTTTTTGTCCCATGCATGTTCATACGAACTTCAAATGCCCCACTGACATTTGTGTCAGTAAATAACCTCCTTATAATCATAAGAACCTAAACCCAATTCTGTGTTTTATGCAAGTATAAAGTATCCTTTGCACACTTTAAACATGCACTGACTTTTTCCAACAGTATCATTTTCTGGATAAATTGAGGGAATATCATTTATATATATATATACACACATATATATGTTTTTTGTAGGTTTACCAAGAGTATTTAACATTTTGGGAAATCATGACTTTTGAGTTGCCAATACAATGCTGTCCCAATCATACAGGTACAAGTATCCTACTAGATCATTAAAATTTTATGCCCAAGAATTTACTTGCTGAAATACATATTTTATTTTAAATCAGTTTTGGTGTCCTAGTTATTCAAATTAGAGTATCTTTCTGGCTTTTATTTGTTTGCTATAGATTTTATATGGTATATTATTAGAAGGGACTCTGGACTGAAAAGACTGAGAACCATGAATTTAGAATGAAGTGTTTGTGTGTGGGGGAGGGGCTTGGCTCCTTCTGGGACCTGCCTAAACTGTCTTCTATTCTATGCCTATTCTCTACTAGCTCTGCCTGTGTCTGGTGATGTTTTTTTAAGTCTGGAGTGAGGTCTCTGAAAAGCCCAGTGTAGCCATACATCAAAACCATATCTCACTGCCGCTCTATCTCAGGCTCCTGTATTTATTCTCAATTGCTTTGGTGCCTTGGAGGGAGAAAAAAGAGGATGGCATGCATCAACACCTAAAACCCAACCCTAAACATAGGGTTAAGCTAAACGTCATTTACTGGCTCCCTTCTCTTCTGTCTGCAGCCACTGCCAGCATCCTGCCTCCACCCAGAAGTATAAACCCAGAAGCTGGATCACCCAGCAGAGAAACACACACCCCATGGGCCCAAGAGACTAAGGACCTCAATTCTCATCATCTGAGAGCTTTCACAGGCTGGGCTCACTCCTGCTGGCTGTTGGCTCACAGGCTCTGGCTCTCCCTGCCTGTGGGACTAAGACCCACTAAGTTAGCAGCACAGGTACCCTCTCCTCCTCCTTAGCCTCCTCCCCACCAAGTATGAACCTCAGTGGACTGGGACCATACCCTCCTTCTCTGACTTGTCACTCCCCAGCCAAGTATTGCTTTGTGGAAGTAAAGAGTTAAATCAGTCGGTGCTCCCTCCTTTGCTGTCTGCCCTGAGGTGACTCTCCTGAGGCTGCTCCCAGGTGCCTGGGTAAGGGGCTTCTTAGACATAGACCTTCCATGACCTGTTTGAAAGTCTGGTCCTGCCTTGTGTGTTTCCTCCTCCTCTCCATCATTCCGGACCCATAGAGGTCTTTCCTTATGCTGAATTTGTTGATTTTATTTATTTGTTTGTTTATTTATCTATCTATTTATTTTTTTTTTGAGACTAGGTCTCGCTATTTTTGCCCATAGAACTGCAGGCTCACATTGCCCGGGGTACCATGGACTCAAGCAATCCCCAGCCTCAGCTTCCCAGGTAGCTGGGATTACAGGCGCGCACCACCATGCCCAGCTATTTTTTGGGACTAGGTCTCGCTGTGTTGCCCCGGGCAGGACTCGAACTGCGATCCCCAGACCCTGCCACGACTCTATAATCTGTCACCCATCGTGCCCAATCCTGAGTTTGTTGACTTTAGAGAAGATACTCCATTAAGTCAATTAAACACTCTAAGTCAATGAAGTCAGAAACAGCCAGAGAACAATGATATTTCACATCCCACCAAGCAAGGATTTACTGCAGCGCTGTTTACAATATACCTAAGACACTGAAACAACCAAAGTGTCCACGGAGAGATGACTCGGTAAGAAGATGTGTTATTTCTTACTGGAGTGCTTTTGAACTGTAAAGAAAAAGGACATTTCACCTTTGCAGCAGAAAGGAAGAAACTCGAGAGGATTATGTGAAGCAAAGTCAGAAAGATAAAAACAAATATTGGATGGTTTCACTTATATGGACAACCTAAGGTAACCCAGTGGATGACCAGACACAACAAAAGAAGAAAAATAATCTAGTGAACACTGATAAAGGAACTGAGGTTGTCAGAGGCGAAGAGGGTGAGGGGTTTGATAAGAGTGGAGGGGGTGTAATGGGAGATGGTGGGTGCTTGGTCTTTTCTTTAAAAAATAAAGAAAACATTAAAAAGGAAAGTAAACAATGAAGGAAAATCTCATATGATTTACAGCTGAATGCTATCTGGAGGCACACTGGTACCACTACTCTGAAGTAGCTGGGACAGGGGTGCAGAGAGAGGCACAAGAGTACAGGAGAGGCGCAGGGGTTCAGAGAGAGGCTTGGGGTGCAGAGAGAGGCACAGGGAGGTTCAGAAAGAGGCTTAGAGTATAGAGAGAGGCTCAGGAGACATGCAGGTTTGCAGAAGGCTGCTGGGCCTGGGACTGAGAAAAAACCCCAGGTCACTGATTCTCAGTTTGGGGGGCATGAAGCTTAGGGACAAGGATACCTGGCAGCTTGTTGCAGCTTCTTCTGGCCTCGGAGGGCTTTGGGGATGACACTCATCATTGTGTACATGGAAATATTGCTCTGATTTGTTTGGTGGGAACCCGCAGCCCTTGATGAGGACCCAGAAGTCACCAGGACAGAGCAGGTGTGTGCCTGACACTGTTGGCGCACCAAGCCCTGTTGAGCCAGTTCCATCTCCCAGTGTTCCTCTGGCCCAAAGAGCTGGCAATGGCAAGGAGAGACTCTGTGCCTTCACTGGAAGAGCTACCCCTGCGCTCCTGAGCTCACTAGCAGGGCACTCAGCCTTTTCTCCCTCTCAGAAGATCTGTCCAAATTCTAGGCCACACCCCTTTTGGGTCAGTGACTTGTCCATATCCTTTCCCATCAGTTTCCTATATGCACCTCTTCTCTCTCCCAGACCCACACCCGCTGGGGTCTCCCTCATCCCTCAAAGCCTCTTCACACCAGCTCTATTGTCACTAACATCTCTATCCCTTTATCATCCCACTTCCTGAAGGGAAACTCTCAGTCTTGGTCGCCATCATTTCCTTCATTCCTGCTTACCCTTCTGCTGCAGCACTCTGTACCTGCTCTCATTGTGCCCAAGACAGACACATTCAGAAGGCCATCACTGTCACCTCACTGACAAACCAAGGCTATTCTCATACATGGGGCTCCACCATGTTTCTTCATGCGCCAATGTGGTTGGCTACGCCCACTCTCACCATAATCTCGCCTCTGTGAGTATGGCCCTGCCTTATCCATTTCTTCTCAATCTCATTTTAAGGCACCCACTTCTCAGTCTGTTCCTTCTCCTTCAAACCTTAGGCCTTATCCCATTCTGCATACCCTTCCTAGTTGACCTTCACCCTCTACTCCCTTCAGGTAATGGGATTCAGTGGTGACCTTACAACATGTCCCTTCACTCCTGCCCTGTCTCCTGGGATCCACGAATTCCTCATCACATATTGGGCAGCTATAGCCCATCATCTGCCCTTCCTCCTCTGAACAAATTTGTTCTACCTCCTGCCTGTTGATCTCTGGCTGCAGTCCCACACATGGTCAGCACACTAAGCTCGAAATCTAGGAATCACACTGATCCCTTCCCATTCCTGTCTAACCTGTTGCCAAAATCCTCTTGATATTATACCAAATATATCTGTCAAATCTGAGTATCTTCAGGCCTAGTGACATCATCATCATCACTGCAAATACTTCTGGTGTAAGCATGTTCTAGATACTGTCTAAGAAGCACACTCTCTCTCTCTCTCTCTTTCATTTTACCCTCACAACAACCCTGTGAGACAGTAGTACCACACTCCATTTTACAGATGAGGAGAGTGAGGAACACAGGTAGTGCAAGCCCCAAGCAGCGTGGTTCTGTTTGTGTGCTTGACATCTTTGCTATAATCTTCTCAGCTCTGCCCACTTCTTCCTACCATAGCAGCATTCCTTCAGGCCTCTCTTGCATCAGTCCTTCATTTATTCTTCCCCATCACAACCCCTCTCATGGTCTTCCATTAAATGAAAGTGGGCATGCTTGAAAATGTCTAGCAGCTCCCACTTCCCATCAGACAAACTCCACACTTCTTTGGCATTCAAAATTCATAGTTCAGCCTGGCCCATATCTTGAGACTCATCTTCAGCTCATCTCATCTGACCTTCTTACAGTCCCTGCAAAGCCATGTCATTTTACAACAGTGGGCCTTCTCCACATGCACTGTGTCCTTGGCCTACCAGATTCCTGCTGCCCCTCTCTCAGTCAGATGATCCACCTGTCCCTTGTACCCACTGCAGAAACCATCTCTTTGGTGCCATCCTCAGGCAGGATCCAGAGCTCAGCTCTCTCACATTTCTGGCAGAATGCATCATGCAGAATGGCAATTTATTTTCTTACAAAGACACCCTCTGTCCAGCACTTAGGAATGACTAAATGTTCAAATGACTAAATGTTCACGTCCAGTCTGCTGGTTCCTTCTGTGTCTGCCCCTAAATTTCAAATGACTTTTCACCACATGACACAGCATCAGAGAGGCTGGAGAGAACCCATGTGACACATTGCCCCTCATGCTCTAGTTCAGATTGAAGAAATGGACAGTTTTATCCCCATTCCTCTTTACACCAAAATAATGGGACTGGAAGTCAAACAAGCCAATAGAACCTGGCCTGGGAAGATGATGGAGCCATAACACATAGGCCACAGGACCCTCAGAACTTACCTCCTCCAAAGATGAAGAGGACGATGGAAGACAGCAGCTGGCAAGGGGCAGACACAGTGTTGATACATGGGACTCCCCATTCCCCTCAGGGATCTGGTTTATGCTGCTGCTTCTCAACTTTGTGTTATTTTTTTCTGGAGATTGAAGGTGGCCTGGCTTTTGGGTCCCTGGATCTTGCCATAATTTTCCCCAAACAGGCTCAGGCTACTTTCCTGGACCAGGAAGTTAACAGACTCAGCATAAAACTTCCTGATGAGCCAACATCTCTGTTCCTACAACTTCAAACTGCAGTTTACCCAGCACCTGGCTGTAACTCCCAATTGCACCAACTGGCTTGGGGGCCTTCCAGCCAGACTGCACCAAGGGCAGTGGCTCACTACCCTGTGTCTGCCAACCCCTTTTCTGGATCAGACACTGGCTGCTCCTACACAGCTGCTTTTCCTTTCCCCACTCCCTCTACCTCCCATTTCCTCCCAGTTAGTCATGGTGAGGTCACACTTAGCCTCTGGCTTCCAGGCCTCTCCCTAGGACAATATCTATGTGTAGGGGCAGGGGGGAGGGGTGCTGAGAGATGACAAGGAGGATGCAGCAAGGCATCATCGGAAAACTAAGTTCCGGAATCAGAGAGATGTGGATTCAAGTCCCAGCTCTGCCAGATGACCAATCGTGTGACCTTCGGCAAAAGATTTAGTCTCTCAAATCCTTTGCCAAAAAAGGTGGGACTGCCTGGGAGGCAGTTTCCTCACCTGGCTATTAGGGAGAGTAACACTTGGTTTACAGGGAGAATTAAATGAGATGAAGAGTCCAAAGTACCTGGTGTAGAGCCAGGCTGTCAGTGAATGTTGGTTTACTACTCTTACTGTGAGGTGTGAGGGCAGGACTGCCAATGCAGAGGTCTGTGAAACCCTGGGGACTGACCTGTAGCCCTGCAGGTGAACTTGTGTGATTCTGAGCTCATGGGCATCTATCTGAGGGCATCCGAGTGAGAGAGTATGAGGGGCCTTAGGAGGCAGGGGTTTGTGTGCTTATGAAGAGAAAAGTGCTCCAGTATATGTGTGCAAATGAGTGTGACCCGGCTGAGCTTCTCTTCCTCCAAAATTTCCCCCTTCTTTGAAGGAATGATCTGTCGTGTCTGTTCTTGTCAGTAATGAGAAATCCCAAAACCCTTCCCAGAGGAGGGAGGAAGGGAGCAACCCACCCCATGAGGTTCAGCCAAGGGAAGCAAACCCAAGTGAGGCCCACTCCTGGCAGATACTGGGAACTTTCTCCCAATGGGTCAGGAAATCACACTCCAAAGGATGTTCGAAGGTACGGAGGCTTCTTTTCAAGTGATCCAGAATCAGAGGAGCTGAGGGGTTCTCAAGCTTCAGAAAGATGACACAAGCAGCCAAACCCACTGGGCCTATGAAATGGGCCACCTTCAGGTTGGGCTGGTCTAATGTACTTCGATGTGGCATGAACCTACATAGCTCCCCCCCACCCCCACCCCCGGTGCTTTATCCAGGGACAGTGAACAGAGGACCCCAGGCTGGGTTACTGAGTCCTCAGGCAAGAAGCACAGGGCATAGACCCCAAACTGCCTGGAGCTCTCTTACAAGATTATAGGCTCCTCAAGCATCTCCCATGTCCTTGCCCTGGAAGCAGATCTGGCCAAATGCTCCTGCAAATAAGACTCTGTCTCATGACTTAAAGACTTTGAATAAGCGGCCGGGCATGGTGGCTCGTGCCTGTAAGCTTCAGCCTATGAAGCAGCTGGGGCTAGGGATCGCGGTTCGAGTTCTGCCTGGGGCCCGTAGTGAGACCTAGTTCCAAAAAAATATAGCTGGGTGTGGTGATGTGCGCCTGTAATCCCAGCTACCTGGGAAGCTGAGGCTGGGGACTGCTTGAGTCTGTGGTACCCCGGGCAATGTGAGCCTGCGGTTCCATGGGCAAAAATAGCGAGACCTAGTCTCAAAACAAACAGACAGACAGACAGACAGACAGACAGACAGACAGACAGACAGACAGACAGACAGACAGACAGACAGACAGATAGATAGATAGATAGATAGATAGATAGATAGATAGATAGATAGATACTTTGAATAAGCGATTCCACAGTCTTCCTCCCTAGGTAAGTATTATCCTGTTTGATAGGCCACATTGACTTCAACGTACTTGACTGAAGGTGGTTTATTGAACTCCAGGCCACAGAGCCATCATCACAGTCACACTTGTAACAAGTCCTTCCTCACAGTTAACCTTGACACTCTGCATCTGAAGCCTCTCTGTTTTAGGTCTGGAGTGGGAGTGAGAATAGCCTTGATTGTTAGGAAATTTCCTTGGTGAACAAAACTGCACAAGTTCCCTGCAGTTTATGACTCAAGACTAGTCGTCTTTCTGAAGGAGGGGTCTAAAGTTAATAGCCTTTAAGGAAATGTTAGACCTTCATAGTGACTTCAAGTCACTCTGTAGATAAAAGAGCGGAAGAACATATGCTGCTTGATGTCTAAACCTACACCCCAGGCATCCATCTGCAACTGGACTTAGCTATCAGCGTGGGAAGGAACCCTTGTGATTATGCCATGTACCTCCATTCTGGGATTGTCTTCCCTTGTTCCTTGCTGTTTTCCTCTCCAGCCTACTCTTCTTTGCCTGAGGAACTTCTACTCACCCTTTAGAACTAAGCAAAAATATCATCTCCTCCCTAAAGCCTGCCTTGAGATCCCAGGAAGAAAGAACTATTTCTGTTTTTGTTTAACAGCAAGTTTTTTATACCACTCTAGTAAAGCATGAATGAGGTTTATTATAATTATTCACTTAGTCTCTCTCTTTCTCTCTCTCTCTCTCCCTCTACTTTATCTCTTTTTCCCTTTCCCTCTCCCTCCCCCTCTGGGTCCATCTTCCCAATTCCTTATGCAAGACTTTTATTACAAGTCAGAGTCTTAATTTTTTTGTATTCTTATACCTGGCATAATAAATACCCCCCACATTTATGTAATAAATTAAATTTTCAGGTAGGAAAAGTCAACCCCCCCAAAAAATTGATTGATATGATCAAGGTTATATAGCTAGAGGCCAAAATGGGACCAAAACCCCAGGCTGCTGATTTGAATTTCTATCTTTCGACCTTTCTCCAACTCCACCCCTTACTAAGTCCTGGTTGTCTCCCACTTAGATTTCTTCCTCCCAACCAAACCTCCCACCATTTGCTTTTGACATTGTGTCTGGTCGTAACCCTCAATGCCAAGTATTCCAATCAGCCACCTACCAGAGGGGAAGAGCTCTCTCTCCATTTCCCCTTCTTCATCCACATCCACACCTATCCACCCTGCAATCCGCCAACATCTCCCCTTCCCCCAGCCCTCCTTCACTGATTCCAACACTACCCACCTCAGTCTCCCTCAAAGGCACTAAGCCTGTCTTTACACTAACCTACAGCTAGATCATGAATTTCTCCCTGAGCAATTTTCTATTTCTCCAATTTTGTCCTTTTTATCAGGAGTTCCCTGAGGACCCCAGGGACTTCATTCTTCCCCTCATAAACTGCTCCGCACAGTCAAACCCTAAACACAGACTCACTCCAGAGGCAATGCAGGAAAAAGGCATTTGTCCATGTGTATCACATCTGACATGCAGTTAATCCTAAACACGTGTTCCATTTGCTAGTGATTTTTTGAGGGAATAGTGAAGAGAAAACCCCAAAATTGCGATGTAGGTTGGAGACATGGGGTTGGGCACAAAGGGCCTTTTAGAAGGCTCCTCGCAATCCCAGAAGTTGAGTTTATAAATAAACACTGTCAAACTTACTCTTTTTTTATATACCCCACAGCTCATATAGCATGTGACCCCCCCAAAGTGACAGAATAAATATTCTTTCTTTCTTTCTGAAAGTACTTACCTGTCTGTTGAAATCTAGGCCATTACGGTCATTTCCTGAAAGAGATTAAAAAAAGAAAGAAAGAAAGAAAACATCAGTTGCTAGCAGAATGGGAAGAGATGGAAGGTTAGAGGAACGCAGGATCTTGGGAAGAGACTGCCCTGTGGCCAGGATGTTCCTGCTTATTCTGTTTCCTGGAAATCTCCTCCAGGGAGAAAGAGCACCAGGATCAAGGGAAACTAACTTGTTTAAGTCACAAAGAATCAAGTGGGATCAGAACTGGCCATTCCCAGAGTGCTTTGCTCCATGACACATTTGTTCAGGGTCTGCACTACCAAGACAAAAACTACCATGTGTGCTTTCATGGTCAAGTAAGGATGACCAGTCATGGACCCTACAGGAATTGCCCCTAGGCAGAAAGAAGTCCTACCATTAACCCAGTCACTCCTGTCCCACTATCCCACTTCCATTTCTTGCTTTATCTTTTTCCTTTTGCAATAGACATTGGTTTGGAAAAGTATGTGCTTTATAGAGAAAATGTCTTTGGTATAGTAAAAGCACAGAGGAGCAGAAAAATTGCCCTGTGAGATACAGCTATAATTAATATTTTTGTATATTTTATGGTCTTTTAATGTTGAGTTATCTTCATTGATAAAAACATCACTTTATAGAACTTTTAATCAACTTGTTAAAGAGAGCATCATAAATATTTCTCCCATACTTTTTTTTGAGACTAGGTCTCACTATTTTTGCCTGTGGAGCCGCAGGCTCTCGTTGCCCAGGGTACCACGGACTCAAGCAATCCCTAGCCTCAGCTTCCCAGGTAGCTGGGATTACAGGCACACGCCACCACGCCCAGCTATTTTTTTGGAACTAGGTCTTGCTACGGGCCCCAGGCGGGACTCGAACCACGATCCCTAGCCCCAGTCGCTTCATAGACTGAAGCTTACAGGCACAAGCCACATGCCCGGCTTCTCCCATACTCTTAAGGAGCATCATAAATCTTTCTCCTATGTATAGTTACATGGTAGTCCATTGTATAGACATTCCACAACTTGCTGAAACATATACTATTATTAGGGGAATTTTTTTCTTTCTCTCTATTTCTTTTTTGTTATACAAAAAAAATAAAATTTTGTATTCATATAGGTTGCTAGGGCTGGAGCTACCAAATAATCTCTCTTTGGTATTATTGGCTCTATAGTAGCAAAGAAAGCAATGATTTATTAACTATTATACACTCAGACCCCAGCTGTGGACTTAGCATATAATAAGAGCTCCAGATTGGTTGAATGAGTGAATAATTGACCAAGTGAACGAATCCAGAACTTTCAATCAGAAAATCCTGCTTTTCACTGGATCTTCATTTTGGAATAAAGTCCAAATTTCTTAGCACAATATATGGGTCCTTCTCCCCCTACCCCCAACCCGCCACAAGACCTGGTTTCTGCCATTGTACCCTACTTGTGTTTGGCCACTCATGATCCCACCTTACTCCCTCCCTCATACCCTGACTCCACCACACAGAAAGCTCACTCATGCCCAGACATGTCTGCAGCCTCTGCTTCCATGTCTCTGTGCATCATTAACTTTCTTTCCCAAAGTTAGTCCCCTTCCCCTCCAGAGTCTAGCAATCAATCTAGCAGCCACTCTCTCTTCATTTCCTTATTTATCTCTATGCTTCTCTCTCCCTCAAGTCTATGAGTTCCTTGAAAACAGGGACAAGCTGGATGCAGTGGCGCATGCCTGTAAGCAACAACCTATGGAGTTGTGGCCGGGACTGGGGATAGCGGTTTGAGACCCGCCCGGGGCAACATAGTGAGACCTAGTTCCAAAAAAACTAGCTGGGCTTGGTGGTGCGTGCCTGTAATCCCAGCTACCTGGGAAGCTGAGGCTGGGGATTGCTTGAGTCCGTGGTACCCCGGGCAACGTGAGCCTGTGGTTCCACGGGCAAAAATAGAAAAAAAAAAAAAAAAAGAAAAGAAAACAGGGACAATGACATCAAATGTGCATCCTCCATGACCATAATAGTTCCTAATATGGGTCAGAGGCTCAAGAAAAGCATGTAGAGGAATGAGTGGAATCTAAGTGAATCCTCTAGAGAGTGACTCTAAGCCTCATCCCCTTCCCTCAAGAGTAAAAGAGAGCAGGAAGTACGGCCCCATTTCTGGATGATATGAGACATCCAGGCCAGCAAGATGAGAGCAGAGGCAAAGGGACATGGGATCCAAGAACGAGGAGTATGACTAAGCAAAGAATAGTCTCTGAAGGGCAGCTTGATTCTGAGATCACCCCAGATGACATACAAAATCTCAGAGGGACTAAAGGTAAGGAATAGCTTGCGTACTAGAATAGTTGCTTGCCGAAGAGTGGACTTAAAAGGAAAATTGATGTTCTCTTAAAAAAAAAAAAAAAAGCCAGGCACAGTGGCACGTGCCCTTAAGCACAACCTAGAGCATGGCTGAGACTAGGAATCGCTTGTGTCAGTGGGTTCGAGACCCGTCTGGGGCAACATAGCAAAACCTACTCCCCAAAAAATAGCTGGGTGTGGTGGTGCGTGCCTGTAATCCCAGCTCCCTGGGAAACTGAGGCTGGGGATCGCTTGACTCTGTGGTAAGGGAAACATGAGCCTGTGGCAAAAATAGCAAGACCTAGTCTCAAAAAAAAAAAAAATCCTTCATGACATTGAAAAGTTGGCCTAATGAGAAACAATTTTAAAATCTGACAAGAGAGCAAATCCACTAAGTCAAAAAGAATTTAACAAGTTCTGCAATGATGTAAGACCAGAAATACATACATAATCAATATAAAACATTTTTACAATCCTACTCTATATGCCAGGCACTGTTTCAGGCCCTGAGAATAGAATACTGGAGAAGACAGACAGAAGTCCCCAAATATGAAGCTTCTTTTCTGTTTGAGGAGCTATGAAAGGAACAGAAAGACAAATACATAATTTTATGTGCAAATAAGTCCTAAGGAGAATAAGACAAGTTTCATGGAAGCCTGACCAAATAAGTGGTAGGTCAGAGCAGTGAGGTCTAGGAAGACTCCTTGGGAGAGGTGATGTTTTTGTTGAATGAAGGGAAGACTTGATCTTTGAAGGCCTGAGGACTATCATTCCAGGCAGAGGGATCGGAACCTGAGATAAAAACAAACTTACATACTGAGGAGCAATGATGAGGCCGGGGTAGCTGACGAGAAGAATGTGGGATGATGTGGATCTGGCACATAGATCATGGTGAAGACTCCAGTTTTTGTGGCGGGTGATGGGAAGTGACTTTTTGTGGAAGATGATGGGAAGTGATTTTGAGAAGAGGAGGAATATGACCTGGCCTAAGAGCATTTAAGTCTATGGTAATTAGCTGTAGGGGGCAAGAATATACGTAGAAAGGGAAGTCAACTGGGAAATTGTAGCATGGCCCAGGTAGAAAGGGCTGTGGGCTGGATGGCAAGGTTGCAGATGGAGGTCGTGAGAAGGACCTAGCTAGAGAATACATTTTGAATTGATAGCTAACAGGACTAGCTGATGGGTGGGAGGTAAGTACACTCAATTTCTAAGGTTTGCATTTTCTCAGTGGAGTGAGTGATGGTGTCCTTCTCCGAGATGGGGGTAACTCAGGGAGGAGTAGGCTGGTGGTGGAAAATCAAAAGCTTCATCTTTGAATATGGTAAGTTCGAGATGCCAATTAGATACTGAGGAGAGGTGGGGAAATGAGTTTGGACTCTGACCTGGTGCCAGGTCAGAAGTATAATTGGGTAGTTCATCAGCTTATAGGTGGTATTTAAAGTCAGAAGACTTGGTAAGCTAACAAAGGAACTGAGTACAGATGAAAAAATAAAAAGGGTCAAAGAGGGGGTAATGAGCCTGAAAGGAGATGGAGAAAGAACGGGCACTCAGCTAGGAGGCCAGCCAGTCAAGAAAGGTGTCTGGAAGGCATGAGAAGAAAGTGCTTGCACAGCAGATGTGAAGAAGACCTGGAAAGTGAGAAACTCTGGGAGGCCAACACAACTGGGTTTAAAGGGATCAGGTTCGAGTCCCGCCTGGGGCCATAGAGAGACCTAGTTCCAAAAAAACACAGATGGGAGTGGTGGCGCGCGCCTGTAATCCCAGCTACTAGAGAAGCTGAGGCTGGGGGTTGCTAGAGTGTGTGGTACCCCGGGCAATGTGAGCCTGCGGTTCCACAGGCAAAAATAGCAAGACCTAGTCTCAAAAAAAATAAAATAAAATAAAAATAAAGGGGCCATCAGATCTGTGGACAATTTAAAAAGATCTCTGCTTTCCATGAATGCCATTATCATGTTGCTCGTGAGAGGCACGAAATGAAAAGGATGAGTGAGTAGAACTCAGAGGTTAACATTAAGACTCACCAAGGCTGCATGCAGTGGTGCACGCCTTTAATCCCAGCCCAGGAAGGGAGGCCGAGACTGTGAATCACTGAGTCCATGGGTTCGAGACCCACCCGGGGCAACCTAGCAAGACCTAGTCTCAAAAAAGAGCTGGGTGTGGTGGCATATGTCTGTAATCCTAGCTACCTGGGAGGCTGAAGCTGGGGATCACTTGAGTCCATAGAACTCTGGATAACAAAGCAAAACGTAGTCTCAAAAAAGAAAGAAGGAAGGACGGAAGGATGGAAGAAAGGAAGGAAGGAAGGAAGGAAGGAAGGAAGGAAGGAAGGAAGGAAGGAAGGAAGGAAGGAAGGAAGGAAGGAAAGGAAAAGAAAGAAGACTCACCAGCCAACAAAATGAATGATTTCTCTTGCCCAGAAGTTTGTCCACAGCCCTTCTCCAGGGCCTGGAATCTCGAGGATATACCTGCTGCACTAGGAGCCTGGTGATACTGTTTCCCTTACTCATTAAATTCATTCTTATCTGCATAGCTATTTCTGAATAAGTTTCCTTGAATCTCTGAACGGCTGGTCTGGAGGTGCCTGGGTCAGCCAGGCTTCCCCAGGCAACTGGTCCACGGCACCCCAGGGAGGGCCAAGGCTGACACAGAGCTTGGCACCACACAATAGAGGTTCAGTTCCCCCAGAGTGGTTCTTGTTCTTTTTCTGATCCCACAGTTAAGGAGGAAATCATGGCCCCAATAGCCTGGGAGAGGGAGCTCAGAGCTTCAGGAGCTCGAGGTTGAGATATGGTGACACTGTCTAACAGAGGCTTTAGTTCCTAATTGGTTAACAACTCTGATGAGGCTGGTGATTCTATCCTGGTGAGCAGGAACCACCCAGCCTTCATTTCACTGCTGCTCTGGTTCCTGCTTCTCTCCTATGGTCCATTGGACTTGTTCCACCTGGCACAGCTCCCCGCCCAGCCTACAGGAAAGACCTGGGAGTTGGTGCCTGGGAACTACAGGCCAAGATCTAGTTCACTGGGGGTTCCGCTGGTGTCCCAATGCTCTAGATTGAGAGGTGACTGGCAAGCCATTCCCAGAACTTAATTTATTCATGTTTGAAACGGTGAGGAAAGTCTCCCATGGAGAGATAGAAATGCAATTATCATATTACATGAAATACTAACTTACGGCCATTTGAAGTTTCTTTTCTACCTGGTGAAGATGCCCTTTGGGGGAGCAATTGTGCAGACTGGGGCGAGTCCTGGAGATGAAGTTAGAGGACTGGGTTCGAGCCTGGGGCTCTATCGCTCCTGAGCTATTGACCTTGGTCCAGGGAGGACACTTCAGCGTCTCAATGGCAAAATAATGTCATAATTCCCAGCAATACATCTCAGGAATAGGGCCACATTCAATGAAGATAAAATTGGCAACTGGGCTTTAGAAGCTGGAATGGTGGCACTGGGCTCCAGTGGGCCAGCCATTCCTCAGACAGGCTAAGCCTGGACCTGTGTTAGAGACTTCACACACGCTGCTCACTCTTACTGGAGTGTCCTTTTCTCTCTAGAAAATACTCACTCATTCAACATCACAGCCACCAACTTACACGTCACATCTTTCGTGAAGCTTATCCAAAGCAAAATAAGAGATTGCTTCCTCTGTGTTTTCACATGTCTTATTTATATCTTTTCTCACACATCACATTTTTAGAGTCAATGGTTATGTGTCTCTTCCCTCAGGAAATTGTGAGCTCCTAGATGCCAGGGTAATCATAGCTTCTTCATCTTTGTGCCCCAGGAACGCAAAACAGCACCCAACACATAGCAGGTGCTGAATGACTGTGATTTTGCTCAGCATTACTGAGAAATTGTTAGAAAAATGAGGCTTTTCTTTCTTCAGACATAAGAAGTCAAGGAGCCACCATGTGTAGAAAACTGAACAGATTGTATTTCCACACTGTGACATTTTCTGCAAGGTGGCAGCAGTCCCTTGTAGAAACAGCAGACAGACACACAGGGGTGGGGACATTATGTTTAGAATGGGATGAGTGGTGAAGTTCACCTTCACAGGGAAGCACCTTGCTGAGATCACACCTGCTCCCAGAACCTGAATGAGGACCTAAGCTCAGAAGCCTCAGTTGCTTGCCTCACCTATTTTCCCATAGTGCACAGCAGCCATTGGCCTTACAGAAAACCCAGTGTTAGACCTTAATCAACAACAGGACAGAAACTGATCAGATTTTGAAAAGATTCAAGGCAGAAAGTCAGGCTAGTACTAAATCTGGATGACGGATGATGGAACCAGGAGTAGAAAATATTTTGGCAGATTCTAATAAGGGGTTCAAAACAAGAAGATAACCTGTAATTGGAATAACTGAGGACTGCACTTAGGTTAAAAAAAAATCAATGATAATGAATGATAGGAGAGGCTGAATTGTATACCTGTAAAATGATTAGATGGTAAATTAATACTTTTTTAAATTAGTGAATTCTGTTTGGACAAATACTATATTCTAGAAATCTACTTTTCTATTTTATATTAGATATTTGGCCAAAATAGTCATATTGCACAAAGGTAGATTCTACCTCTAAGACTACTTGCCACACACAATGCAGCAATCTGACCTCTGGGTATGTATCTAAAGACAATGAATACAGGCTTGTGAAGAGTGGAGGTGCAACGCACCTCCATGTGCGTTGCAGCATTATTCACAATACCCAAGACAGGGAATCAACTTGTACATTCATCAATGGGTAAATAGATAAGGAATATGTGCTACTTTATACATACAAATATAAAAAATGTTATGTATATGAATATGTGTGTGTGTGTGTATAATCAATGGAATATTATTCAGCCACCAGGAGAAGAAAATCCTGCCATATACAACAGCATGAATGAACCTTGAGGGCATTGTGTTAAGAGAAATAAGATAAATATGGTATGATATCACTTATCCATGGACTCTAAAACAACAATAACAATTGAACTCATAGAAACAGGGACTAGGGAAGTGGTTGCCAAGGGTTTGGAGGTGTGGGAGACAACACAGGGAAAGGTTGGTGAAAGGGTACAAACTTTCCCCTATATGATGAATAAGGTCAGAAGATCTAATGCAAAACATGGTGACTACAGTTAACATATTATATCGCTGATATTTGCAAATATTACAACTTAAATGTGCTCATAAAAAAAAAGAGATGACTATGTGAGGTGATGGAGGTGGTCACTAATTAGACTGTTGGACTCCTTTAACAATAGGTGTATAAATCACCTGGTGTATCTTGAACCACCAGAATGAATACTTTAAATAGTTTTCAATTTTATTTCTAAAATAAATTTATGAAAAAGACAAAAATAATTTTAAAAAAATCCTATCCATTGCAATGTAAACCCAAGAGCTTCTTCAACAAAACCAATAACCAAACTCCAAGTAGAATGAACAACAGAAACAATCATAGTTAATACATAAGATAATGAAAAATCAAGGGTGCATCATTTAAGATATTTGACCATCAACATAGCTACACTCTATATTTTACATTTTAAAGAAATCCAAATAATTAAGCCCTTGCCCTGCAAGAAAAAAAATTCTCATTTTAGTTTATTGATAGACATTATTGGAAGAAAATAGACGCAGTTCCTTGGGAAGAGGGGCTAATACAGAAGGCGGATGTTAGAGTACCTCAAGTGAAGAAGAAAAATGCAAGCGTTTTAGAGGACTGAGGTGCATGCAGCCTTGACCCAAAGTGTCTGCCCACATAGGATGTGGCTGCTTTAAGAGCTGACACTGGCTGGGCATGGTGGCACGCGCCTGTGATTCAAGCACTGGGAGGCAAGAGGGATCACTTGAGTTCGCAGGTTCAAGACTACTCCAGGCAACATAATGAGATCTAGTCTCAAAAAAGCAGCTAGGTGTGGTGGTGGGTGCCTGTAATCCCAGCTACTTGGGAGGCTGAGGCTGGGGATTGCTTGAGTCCACAGGATCGGGACTATCCCAGGCAACAAAGTGAGACCTAGTCTCAAAGAAAAAAAAAATAGCTGACACTGTCTTACAAGGAAACCCACACACAGCTCACAGCTAAGAACACCAAGCTCTGAGGCCGGACATGGTGGCTCGTGCCTGTAGGCTTCAGCCTATGAAGCGGCTGGGGCTAGGGATTGCGGTTCGAGTCCCGCCTAGGGCCCGTAGCAAGACCTAGTTCCAAAAAATAGCTGGGCGTGGTGGTGTGCGCCTGTAATCCCAGCTACCTGGGAAGCTGAGGCTGGGGATTGCTTGAGTCTGTGGTACCCCAGGCAACGAGAGCCTGTGGAAGCTGCGGCTGGGGATTGCTTGAGTCTGTGGTACCCCGGGCAATGAGAGCCTGTGGTTCCACGGGAAAAATAGCAAGACCAAAAGAACACCAAGCTCTGTTCTGGTGCCCTTTTTACAAAGGGAGCCCAGTGAGGTGGGTTTAGAGCATAAGGACCAAGAGAGTGAGGGTCACAGAGATCACTGCAGATGAAGAAAAGAGAGAACACTTGCTTTTAATAAAACTTTCTTCGTAGGATCACAAGAAGAATAAAATGAGAGCTTCATTTTGTTATGTGCGATGATGGAAGTATGATTAAGACAGAAAATGCCCTTATAGTTTAGAGTTTCACATTCCCATATTTAGGCTTGAAATAGTGTAATGTCTATAATTTATGTGACACTATCCCAGCAACAAGAATGGCAGAAATTTGTTGGTTATTGAGAGGAGGTGTTGGATCAACCTCGACTTTTGCATATATGCATGAAAATATCCACAATAAAAAGTGAAAAATGAAATATTTCAGGAGAGAAAAGGTGAAGCAAATAGAACAAAATGTAAACACTTGTTAAATCTAGAGGATGGATGTTCATGAAGCTGTTTTCTCCCTTTTCTTTATGCTTGAATATTTTAAACATAAAAGTTTTTAAAAAGAATTCAGTGAGGAAACACTTGGAGGCACTGGTCCCGTGCCTGGTGTGTAGTAAATGCTTAAATAAACAGCAGAAGACTTTTCTTTCCTTCCTAAATATTGACATGGAAGGGAAGCAGGTTTGCCTGTAGCTCCAAAGGGCAGAACAAGGGTCTACGTGGGAAGCTTCTAGAAAGTAGGTTTCAACATGGAGTAAGGAGGAGCTTTGTGAAAAGTGGAATTGTCTATCAGTGGAACCTGCAGTTTCACATGGACAGAGTGCCTCATCACTAGGAATGCTGCTTATTGCAGAAATGTCACAGAAGTGGGTTCTAAATTGAGGCACCCTTCGACAGCATAAAGAGGGGGCTCTCAGGGAACCTCCAACATTTCTGGCATTGCCAAAGTATTAAGATTCAATAGCGCTGATTGAAATGGACCAGGGCTTTTTCTCCCCCCCCCCCCCCCCCCCGAGGTTGGTCACTCTGCAATTTCTGCAGAGAGAGTGACAGGAAGGACCAAATGATTCTTACCATTTTTCTCTGTCCTATTTGTTCTGCACATACGTAAAAGGGGTGGGGGGGATGCGGGGGCCAGAAAGCACTCAATAAAAAAGCCTCGGAACCCCCTATTTGGAGGTCTTGGGTAAATGGATGAGATCTGTGCCAGGCTGTAAGGGCTGCCATTCGGGATCTCTTCTGGCCTCTTCGGATTTTCATTGGCCCCTGGGATCTCTGGGCCATGATGCCTCTATGGCAAGAAAACAAGAAGGGAGCAAGCACTCTGGCTGATGGGGGTGAGAGTTCTCTACCTTTGGGAAGATGGGGCCTTTTTTTTTTTTTTTTTGAGACTAGGTTTTGCTATGTTGCTCAGGGAACCACTCACTCACATTGCCCGTGGTACCATGGACTCAAGCAATCCCTAGCCTCAGCTTCTCAGGTAGCTGGGATTACAGGCATGCACTACTATGCCCAGCTATTTTTTGAGACACAGTCTTGCTATGTTGCCCCAGGTGGGTCTCGAACCCACAGACTCAAGCGATTCCTAGTCTCAACCTCCCTTCCTAGGTACATACCTCTGCACCTGGCCCCAGATGGGACATTCTTATTATTCATCTGATTTTACAGGTGAAGAAACTGAGTCTCAACAAGATTAGTGATTTGTATAAAGTGTATGGCCCTATGTTGGAAATGATCCTGGGGATGGGTGGCAGGAGAGATAAAAACCCCAGTATGCATATTCTACCTACTCTAGTGTGACTCTGGCTAGCATTCCTTAACGTGAAGAAGGTCTGAGGATACCAACCAAGCCCCATCTTAGCTTTCCAATACCAGCATCTCAGCATCCCACATGATACCCAGACCTTTTTTCCAATACCAGCATCTCAGCATCCCACATGATACCCAGACCTCTTTGGTTGACCTAGACCAAAGAGCATGCAACATAGTAAGAGGTCACGGTTGCAGTTAGGGGGATTGATGACCACATCCCAACCATAGAAAATGGCATCAAATGAAAGTGAAAGGCAAACTGAATCAGTAAGCAGCCCCAGGACTTTGAACAGAATCTCCTAGACCAGACAAGTCACACTCCCCAGTGGAGCCCTGATGGCCGTGGGTCACTCTGTAGTAGGTACCTGGGTGGCACTTCTGCCTCTCCCCACCTTGGCATTTGGTGGGCATTTGGTCAGCAGTTGCCGTAGGGACAGGGCCAATAGCAGGAGCAGAGCCAGTTCTCTGCCTTCCCCACCTCAGAGCCTCAGCCTGCCAGCCCTGCTGATTTGCATAGCTTTGGCAGCACTGGGATGTGAGTTTGCCTGGGGAGCAATTCTCTGGGTGAGGGAGGTGGAAGCACAAGAATGGAGAACTGTTCAAGCAGGATTTTTCACTTCTGCCTGGTAAACAATGCAGAGAGCACTCGGCAGTGAGGCTGAACCGCTCCCATCTCCGGACGGCTTCGCTTCTCACCAGCTCTGCTCCTAGCACAAACCAGTAAGACTTCCAGTGGCCCTTTATGACCACTTGGCAGGTTGTGGGCACTTCCTGAAATAGCAGTAATTAAAGTCACCGGGACTTTGGAAAAGTTCCTGGGCAGCTCACGGCCAGAGCACAGCAAGAGGTTTCCCATGTGTACTTAAACTAGTCAACATCGTTTCTTCCAGGCCCCAGGCCCCAGACCTGCCTTTTTAAACTTAGGACTTAGGAGTCCTCTAAGGAACGTTATAGTGGGAGTTCTGCACAGAAAACACATTTAAACTGAGCTTGGGGGCTAATTCAATGACTTCCTAAGTTGGACTTTGGGCAAGTGAACTAATCTCCATCACCTTCAGTTTAAAACAAACAAACAAACAAACAAAAAAAGCGCTCCTGTTTGCATTCCTGTCATCTCCTTTGTAGGAGAGGGGAAATGCCCAAGAGAAACCTGGGGGTACCACTTGAAGTGACTGGAAGAAGGGGATCCAGGTGGCCCTGTGATGGACTGTGGGAGGGGCATGGACCTAGAGTTGGGAGTTGCGGGTCTCTGCTAGCTGGGCGTCCTTGGTTAAGTCACATGACCACTGAAGGTATAGATGGCAAATGCAAAGATGCATCTAAGTCATGACCAGGGAAGTCATCAGTCCTGGACGGTGGTGCCTGCTTCTTTTTCCTAAACATGGCACTTAGAGGCCACCACCCATGGTCAGGATATGGCTGGAAGCTACCCATCTACTAACCTAGGACAGCATGATCTCTCAGGTCCCTTTCTGCTCTCTCTGCCCACATTTGGGGGATTTATAGCTGCTGCTTTAGAAAATGGCAGAGTAAACCTACCCAACCTCAGGAATTCCTTGTCACAGGACTGATGGGAGTGTCCTGATAACTTTTCTCCAAATGCACCTGTGAGAGACCTGACTGAAGTCAGTCCCTTCCACAATGACCGGGAGCCTGGGGCTGCACCTCTGGCCAGATCCTCTCTGCAACAGGTCATGTCCTCTTTTGATAAATGAGACTCCTCACCAAAGTCCCCCATGGATGCATATATAGGAAATTCAATCCCTACTTTAAAGTGTAATTTTAGATGGGGGTGTCTTTGCTCCTCCACTCTCCTGCTGACCACACTCTGATGCCTATTATTGCCATGGGTTCTCAAGTTGGCACATGGTCAGGAGCTAAGCGAAAGGATTCCTGGGCAGAGTGTGAGGTTCCAGAAAGAGGGAACTCAGGTCATGCGAGGAATGAGACCAGGAGTGCCAGGCCCCTCCCCCCCCCCATCCAGTGTCCACTGTGAGTCCTCAGACTTTGGCAAAACAATAAAGATCCCTTCAAAGGAAAGGGTTCTATAAAATAGGCCCAGAGTTCTGGTCACACCCAGAAGCATATTCAGAAAACACCCCCCCTATTTTGTTCTCTGTCAGGACTTTTCATCTTCCATGGTATCAGAAATTCCTGGTGTAGTACCACCATCGACAGGTGGGGAAATTGAGTCCCAGAGGGGAGCCGGGATCAGCTAAAGTCATCCAAGCAATATGTGGCAAAGCAGGAACAAAGTTGAGAGGTTCAGTGCCCAGCTTCACTCTCCTACACTCTGTGGGGTTCTTTCAAGGTCAAGCACACTCTCACTTAGCCTTGAGAGGAAAAGAGGCTCAAAGAGGTCAGTCAGAATCTGAGGCCTCTATTCCAGCCCTCTGCCCAGGGCAGGGTGAAGTGGGCACACGCGGGGGTGGGAGAGGAGACAGGAGGAGCTACCAGAGAGGGCATCGCTGTTGGGCTCTGCTGATGTGGGCACAAAGATGCCCTTTGTGTGGCTCAGAGGGGTGCGTGTGCAGTAAGAAAGCTCAGGCAGGAGATGCTATCTCACATTGTAGAACAGCCCACACTGAACGCTGCTACCAATATGAAACTCTCATCACACTTATTTCTCACAACTTACTTCACTGATAAGGAAACTGAGGCTGCATCACTGTGCCAGAGCTGGAGGGAACAAACTGGAGGTCAAACCTCCAGGGCCCCTGTGCGTGCCAGCACGTTTGGGTCACAGTGACTTGCACTGAGTTTGACCTTTTCTTGGCAGTACCCTCTTACTCATATCTAATTCTCATTTAATCCTCACCGCCTATGGGTCTGCAGGGCTGGAAATGCAGAACTCATGCTTCCCGCAAGTAGACACAGAGGTCCAGTGGGGCTTAATGGACTATCCCACATGGTCTGGGGCCATATACCAGGCCCTTCCCTTCATGTGGCTGCCAGACACATCCACTCTCCTCCTCAGGGTTGACAGGGCTGCACTGAGGCAGGGAGAGGAGGTGGGGAAGTTTTGTTCAATGAGATAGGAAGACAAAATTGAAAACTAAAACAATAACAACAAATGAAAACAAAAGACGATGGACAAGCCTCCAGGGGTAGGGAAAGGGCTTCTGAAGAAACACAAGTCTCAAAGCTCGGCTGTGACCTTGGGAAAGTCATTCCCCCTTTCTGACCCCGGTCTCTTCTCCCATAAAATAGGAGAATAGGACTAGATCAGAGAATTTGTAAACATTTTGGCAGCAGAACACTGTTTTCAAATAATAAGGATTAATTAGTAGCTGACATTTATTGAGCATTTACTAGGCCCCAAGCTCTGCAGTAAACATTTTATACACATGGCAGCATTTAATCCTCACAAACATCCTGTGAATAGATGCTCTTCTTAGCCCCATTTCACAGAGAAAAATATCAACCAAGCAGAAATCAAACCTACTTCTGTTCCCCAGCCAGGCCACACACTGCACCATGCAGTCTCTACTAGAAGGCACTGAGGGAGCAGCTGCAGAGACTCGAGAGGAAAGGACCATTTAGATTTTCCACACCTATAAATGGCATGGGCTCTTGTTGACACTGTCTTGTCTCAGCAGTAGGCCTTGGGAAGAAGGGGGCTTCCCACTAGCTTTCCTTTGCTCCCTCACCTTCTTGAGAAGGGAAGTCAAACACAAGGCTAGGATCAACTCAAGGGTGTCCCACACACTGGTTCCAGAAAGAGGTGACGGACACCTCACCCTGGGAGGACCATTGGTGGGGGGATCACTTGGCTTTGAGAATTGCTGCTGGGACCCCTAGATGAAGCACATTTCTCACCCTGAGGTCATGTGATGTGGTTGGCCATGAGTGAATTCAAGGCAGGTCTACTGGGAACAGTTCATACTCCTGCTCAAGGCTCCTTGGATTAGCTGTTGGCTCACCGCCCCACCACGTGGACACTCTGTCTCTCAGAAACTAGCACTAGCAAGTAGCATTACTAGATGGCAAGCACTGTTCTAAGTGCTTAACAAACCCTGACTCACCTAATCCTCACAGAACTCTAGAAGTGTGATTTATCCCTCCACTTTATGGAAAAGGAAACCAAGTACAGGGTCGTTAAGTAAGCAGCCCTCTAAACAGTAAGTTGAGAGGTGAAGATTCAAATACAGACTCTGGCTCCAAAGTCCATGCTCTTAATGAGTCTGGGTAGACTGGGAGTCAAGGGTTCCTCTCCTAACACATTCATGGGAAGGAGGGATACAGGAGCTGGCACTGCCCAAGAGTCTTGCTAGTAATAAGTGGGGTCCCTGTGGCCTCAGAGATCACAGCATCTTAGAGCTACAAGTGAACTCACAAACTGGGGCTTGGAGATGGAAGCCACTCGCCCAGGGATACCGGCTGTGATAAAAACGGGTCCAAGCCGGGTGTGGTGGTGTGTGCCTGTAGTCCAAACATTGGGAGGCAAGAGGCCAGAGATCGCTTGAGTTCACAGGTTCGAGACTACCAGGGGCAACATGGTGAGACCTGGTCTCAAAAAAGCAGCTGGACATGGTGGTGGGCGCTTGTAATCCCAGCTACCTGGGAGACTGAGGCTGGGGATTGCTTGAGTCCATAGGAGCAGGACTACCCCGGGCAACATAGCGAGACCTAGTCTCACAAAAAAGAAAGAGAAAAAAGAAAAGAAGGAAAGAAAGAAAAA
>PVHY01005385.1:0-41859 GCA_004024945.1 Uropsilus gracilis | reverse complement strand
TTCACTGAGACAAAAACTGAGTCGACTTGTCTGAGTTCACCAGAGGGAGGGATGCTTGGGATCACCAGAGCCCAAAACTACAGCTTTATCAGGTTCTCCGGAGGCTAGGATCCTCAGCACCCCTCAGGGAAACGGCCCAGGGCAGGAGACACAGACGAGGCTTTTTCTTCCTGCCGGGCAGAGGTCACTAACACCCAGCGCAGTCGGACGGGCAGGTCTCCAGGGACCTGCGGAGACGGGTGGGACCAGCCAGCTGGGTGCCGCCTCCCTTTGATAACTTTGAGCGGGAGCAGACCTTTGCCAGCCGGCTTGCTTAACCCCTTTTGTCCGCGCTTCCCTCCTCAAGAAAACCTTAATCATCCTCATTTGAATTTCAAATGACCTCTCCCCTCTCCCCCTCCCCGCCCCAACAGGCTTTGAGGCAAGGATATGGAAATTCACCCTGCAGTATGGAAATCGTTGCCCTATGCAAATCGAGCACCAAGACCCCATCGTCATAGCAACCACTGGGTTTCCTTTCCTTTCGGTACCTCTCTGGGCGCTCTAGCTTAGGTTTTTTTGTTCCTCTTCCCAGAGCCTGCAGGCGGGAGGGTGGGCAAACCCCCTGCTGGGGGAGACCGTGCAGTAGAACTGACGGATGGATGGCCCTATCTAGGGTGCCTAGCTGGGCCCAGACCTGCCTGCTTCCCTCCCCTCCTGCAACCTGGACCTGCCGGGCATAGCCAAGGAAGACCAACAGCTGGTTTCTTTTCAGATGGGCTTAATCCAAGTTTGGAACTATGTGGTGGTGAGGTAGTTCTGGAATCTGGGTGCCCCCAGAGGGGCAAACTGGGGTGCCTGTGGTAGGAAATAGGGAGCATAGCATGGAACCTGTATGTAAAATGCCATGCAAATTAACACCTATTATTTTTTGAATCAACAGCACTTGTGCTTTTTGGGAGATGCCTGCAGCTCTGTTTCCCATGCTCCTACCTGGCACAAAGACCTTCCCCTCAAGAGCCTTCCGGGACCTTACAATCACCCCAGTGCCCCCCAGTGAATACTGGCATGGGTCAGTGCCAAAGGGGAATGCTGAAGTCCTGAGAAACAAAACCCAGCAGCTTTGGAGGGCTCTGGTCTTCTCCCCACCCAGCCCTGTTGACTTGTTAGCCTGGAAAAGGGGGGAAACGAACCCCTGCAGTTGCGATCCCTGGTCTAAATATCCTCAGTAGAATCTTCTCTGTCCCTTACCCTTCAGTGGGCTGTGGGGAGCTGGGGTAAGAAGGAGCTGAGCCTCCTTCTCTTTAGCAGCTCTCCCTAAAAGATGGGTCATCTGGGGCAAAGCCCTTCCCTGGGGAAGTGGGGTGACAACAGGGTGCCATAGTTCCACAAAGCCTCCTCTGAAAAACCCTCTACCAGAAAGGAAGCCTGCCAGCCTATGCTGCTCCCAGGGATTCTCTAAGTGTGAGTTTTTACATGTCCGTGTCCATCGTTGGCCAGTCTGTCCTTCTCCCTGTCTGTCTGCCTGTGTGCTGAGGATGGGGCTGGGACAGAGGGTAACTGCCTTTCAGTTACCCCCATCTGGGTTGCTCCTGAAGTCCCTAAGACCTACTCTCATTTGGCTATCATTTCTCCTTAAATTATTTTTCCACTTGTTCAGCATTTTTCCACACCAGGTGTTCATAGTCCTAATTGTTTCTTGAGGAGGAGAATGATCCCAAGAGGACAAAGGCATATATTTACATGGGGGGTGGGGAGTGTGTCGGGGCTTTGATCTGGGGTGCTGATGTCCAGAAAACTTTAGTGGCTCCTGTCTCCCAGTCTGGGTGTGGAGATGTCATTCCACCCCTGCGAGCAAAGCCAGACGGGTCTGGGATCTACCCCTCCTGCAGGATTTCCCCACAATCACCCACCATGGGAGTAGGAGGGATGAGCCATGAGATGGACCCATTGCTCACAAAATGACAAAGGACAGGGACATTTGCAAATACAGCCCAAACCCCTCTTAGGCAGAGCTCCCCAAAGTGTGACCCGACAGCCAGGATTGCTCAACAAACTGTATGTACAGATACAGAGAGTGAGACTTCAGAAATGCTCATAGTACAGCCAAGCTTGTGATTGGTGACCCCACCCCCACCCCACCCCCACCCCGGGGGATGGGGAACAGCTTGGCTTGGGCCCTGCTGAAGCCATGTCATGGGGAACAGCTGTAGACAGTCCTTTGGTAGGTTCACGTACTGGTACTGAAATAAAAAGAGCAGCTGCCACCACGCCAGATTGTGCATGAAGCTGTGCTTCAGGGCATCACCACTGAGACTGAAATGGAGTGGACCCCTGGTGGCAAGCACAGGGGTGCCCCCCACCAGCTTCCTTGCTTTCTTCCACCATCTTAGGCTGAAGAGAAAGGAGGGCCACATTGTTCTGGCGACAGCAGAGATGGCACCTGGGGTGGTGCTGGGGCACCACCACCTAGAGAACTCTAACAGGAAAAGGGAACCGGGTCAGGCAGAGCTGGTTCACTAGTCACCCCTGGCTCCTACAGCAGCATGACCCTGGTTTGTCTCCGCTATGGAACTGGGTTTGGGTATCATGGGATGAGAAAGCACATGTGATTGTAAGGCAGGGGATTGGTGACCGTGGTTGGTGGAGCTGTTCGCTTTGCTATGGTTTTCTGAGTGGCAGAAGCAGATGTATAATCATGCCCACTCCCCCAAAATCCCAGGTACAGAGTCACATTATGAAGCTTGGGTGGCAATTTGGTACCTTTTAATCTACTTGTTACAGATTCTGGAAGCAAGGTAGAAGAAGGAAGTCACTTGGTTTTAGAAGACCAGGACAAGAGGCAATGGAATTTAGGCTGCAGCATGAAGGTCTTAGGTTAGACATAAGAAATGACTTCTAGGTAGTGAGGCTTGCCTCATACAAAAATAATTATCCAAGAGAAATTTAGGGTTAGTTTTGTTTCAGGATAGAGTATCAATGAAGAAAAGGAATCTTTAAGAACTGCAGATTCTTTCATTTTTTCCAGGGATTGTTTGGAAAAGCCCCCAAAGATAGAGCAGTATGGACAAGATGTGCTTTCAGAATCTTCCAACCTCAAGAATGCCTGTCAGTTTCCCCTGAATGGCTGGAGTGACTGCATTTTTCTCTTCCAGGGTAGCAGGTACATATCAGGGCACAGACAGAAGTCACCTGGCTGGAATCCTCCACTTCTTCCTGCAACACTCTCCTCCCATATCATGAAAACTCAAGTCCACAGCACAGGTAGATTTGTCTCCCATCACTCAGGAACAGAGTCTTGTCTCATCTCTCCACTGTTTCTGAATATTATCAGCCAAATGTTGGATTGCATTTGTGTGTGGAATCTCTACTTCTCAAAGTGTAACACTCATTTAACCAAAATTGTATGAGGGAGAGCTGTGCAAATATGTGCAGTGTGCACAGATGCCTCTTTGAGAAAGACTGTCAGAATAGCAGGGGACTTCTCCCAGGCCTAGCCTCACCCCAAGTACTTCCCACATTTCTCCTGTCCTCCCTGTCCTTTCTGTCATGGAAAGAATAGTTTTATTTGGGGGGAGGGGAGCACAAGGACTAGGCAGAGGACTGTGGGTGCTTTGGTGGTGGAAGAGCTATGAAGATCACAGCTAAAGGGAGAAATCTTAAACTGTCAGAATACTAATGAACATGTAAAACAACAGTATGGCATTTATTTTAAAAATGGGAAGGGTGGAGGGGGATAGTTTTACTCAATAAATTTTTTGGTCAAATCTCACTCTCATCCCTAAGTCTTTTTGCCTGTTTCTGCCTCAAACCTCATCCCTTGGTTGTGATGAGACACTTTTCTCTCTCCTCAGCTTGCTTGCTTGGGCACTAAGAGGGTAGAGATGGCAAGGGATGGGAATGAGTTGACTGAGAGGGAGTTTCTCATCTTGGGTCGGTTACTCATTCTTTCTCTGGGACCTTATGAGAATCACTCACCTCCCTGTGCCTCCTTTGAGCTGCCCTATGAAATCATGTCCACTCCTTGTTAAAACTATGTCGAAGATTCTCAGGGTTAAGTGGGGAAATTGTTGGCAAAGGGTTATCACACGATGAATAGGCCTATGCCATCTTTCTGAGGGCAAGACAAATGTTAGTCATTTCACCTATGAGACAAGGACAGTGGCAACTGGAGAAGAAGGGCAGCAGAGGAGACAAGTGGTGAAACCCAGACCCTGCACACTCTCTAGTTCCTCTTCTCCCACTGACCCCCCTTGCAGACTCTTACCTTCCTAGACTCTGAGCAGGACAAGGGTGCCAGGGCATCTGCTCCACATCATCTGGGTTTGCAACCCACCCCACTCCTTGGTCAAATAGTGAAGGGGATGGGGGTGAGACTGGTGCAGGGATGTGGTTGGGACAAGATGAGAGAAGGAAGGATAGTTTACCCCAATGTTCCTCCCTCTACAGTTCAGCAGAAGGGATTGAGTTAACCTCAGTCCTTTCCCTCTTTTTCCAGCAAGCATGCTTGATTCCTGAGAAGGCTTCTGCCTCTTGGTAACCCTAGACTCACCCAACCCTCCAGGGGGCCTTTTTGCCTGTGCTACCTCTTTCCTGATGTTACCACCCTTATGTCCCCCATACCCTGTGTTGGCTCCCGGGCCCTGTGTTGACCACCATTGCGTTTGGGTAGAAAGTGACTAGAATGATGCAGGTTTAGTTCTGCCAGATGCTAGATATGGAAACTCTGGGGGAATCAGCTAACATTTCCGTCACCAGCCTCAACTTCCTCATCTGTAAAGTGGAACGATCACACCTCCGCTCCCAGAATTGTTGTCAAGGTCAAATGCAAGGTTGGAGGATGTTTTCCAGACACAAGCCCACTGTCCTCCCTGCTGTCAGGACCCCTGCATGAGGAGGGATGCTCCCGGGAGACAGGGCTGTGTTTTCACTGTGTGAGACCAGCATCTGACACACGAGGTGGTGGTTGGAGGACTGCCTCTAGGTCAGCTCAGAGAAGAGGACCAGTGACCCACAAAGCAAGCTGAAGGCAGCTGAAGGTGTCAGAGGAGAGGGCTCTGGAAGGGAAACTGAACAGAAGGAAAAGTGAGGGTCCGAGGCTGCTAGGGTGGGACCTGGAGCCTGGTCCCGGGCAGGCTTGCACACAAATGCAGGATGTAGCAACAGATGGGAAGGAGCTTCGAAAAGCAGGATGGGGTGCAATACACATCTTTAAAAATCCAGCCCTTACAGATCATCCAGCCCAAAACTCTCCTTTAGGGGGAGCAAAAATCAAGGCCCAGGTAGGGAAATACTTGTCCGCTAACCTGTAGGAAGTTAGAGCAGAGTCTGGAGCCAGGTAGATGTGAGTCTGACTCCTGGTTAGAAGCTGTGTGATCCTAGGTACTTCTCATTCCGAGCCACAAGTTCCTCATTGATAAAAACGGGGATGGTAAAATGAAATGAGACAACATATGAAGTTCTGGGCTCATGTACCTGTCCTGGGTTTGAGACGGATGCTCTGCAACTGTGCCTGGTCTTTATCTCCTTCCTCTCCAGTCCACTGACTTTTTCCTTCCCTGTGCTTGAGACCACACTGTGCACCAGTCCCACCCCACACCCCCCTTCACCAGCTACCCCAAGACTCATGGGATAGCTCCCTGGGTGCTTGGGGGTATCAATGATAGGCCTGGTGGCTCTGCAAAAGTGGGTAAGACCATATTCTTATGAGCCACTCGGTTGAGAAAAGAAATGTTGTGAGCCAGGGTGTTAAAAAGGAAGGGCTGACGGTTGAGAAACAGCTTGGCCCAAGCACTATGAGGAGTGTGGATGGGGGGTAGGGATCTGGTCATCTGCTCTGGTCCCTGGTGCTACCTGGAGTCTGCCAACCAGGAGGTCTGAGTCTGGACCTCAGATGCCCTCTTTTGCAGACAGGCCAGTGTGGGTGGGGAAATTATTTCCCTTCTCCAGATCCCACCCCTCCTGGGATTTCACACAACCCAGAGGGTACTCTCAGGGAGCTGGAGCTTTCTAGGTCACCTTTGTTTATAGTTCCTTTAAAACCCAGATACAAACCACCCCTTAATTCATGCACTGCTGGGAAGGAGAATCGGCCTTTTAAAAATCCAAAGGAAGCCATTAAACCAAGTTGCTAACCATTGTGACTCATAATAAGCTTTCCTCTGTTAAAAATGAGTCAGAACGACTTTCCAGGAAGTTTGGTTACTTTAATTAGCTACCTCTTTTTTCTTGCCTTAAAAACATGCAGTAATTTGATGATCACCTAAGTATGTATGGATGCCACCAGCCCTGAGCTGAGCCCTTCGATGAGAAAGATCTAGGGATAGAGAAGTTTCAGATGCACAGACTGGGATACAGGTGGACCCAGCCAGAATCCTATTCTGAATGGTTAAAGGAGCAAAACCAACTTTCAGTACTGAGTACGGGGAGAAATGGACCCTGGCTATATGCTCATCCTACAGATTTCAGAGTGACAGTATCTTCAGGATGCCATTAAAGATAGATATGGCTACAGTTACCATGTGTCTAGTACATGGGCTTCAGACATCACCTCTGATAACTCTCAGCCCATTCTCTAAGGGACATTAATGCTGCCCCATTACAGAACAGGCAAGACTGAATGAGCTTACCAGATCATACAACCTGAAAAACAATAGCTCCCTGGTTTTTTGTTTGTTTGATTTTGTTTGTTTGTTTGTTTTTTTATCCAAAGGCTGATCTGCTGTGGGGAGGATATTGTTGCATTGACCATTGTGTTTTTCAGTTTTTTGCTGTTTACATATTTATACTTATATGTGTGTGTATGTATATGTGTATATATATATATATTTTTTTTTTTTTTGAGACTAGGTCTCACTATTTTTGCCTGTGGAATTACAGGCTCACATTACCCATGGTACCACAGACTCAAGGAATCCCCAGGCTCAGCTTCCCAGGTGGCTGGGATTACAGGCATGTGCCACCACACCCAGCTATTTTCTTGGGACTAGGTCTCACTGTGTTACTCCAGGTGGGACTCAAACCACAATCCCCAGACCCAGCTGCAACTCCATAGGCTGTTGTTTTAAAGGCATGCACCACCGTGCCTGGTTTATATGTGTGTGTGTGTGTGTGTGTGTGTGTATGATTAATTACATCATTGCATTCCCCAGTCCCCCCCCACCTCCCTTATAGCACTGTGGTTTTTAGCCCATCTATTTGACTCTAAATACTTACTCTTTAAAGATCATCTGTTCCTACTCCCTAGGGATACAAAGTTGTTGGTCTAAGATGACAAAGTGAATTGGTGATAACTCTGGAGTCAGATACACAAAGCCCCGGCCAATGCCCAGATTCTTTCTCCTTCAGCTTTGTGCATAGCTCCTTCTCTCCCAAAGAGAGGTCCAGGTTTTCCACTACACCTTAACCTTCACCTAGATCTGAACTCTCTTCCCTCCTGGCTTACCTAAGTAGCTCCTTCTCACTCCCAACACTGCTACCAGGCTTGGTCATGAACTAATAACAGAGCAGCAGTGCCAGCCTATCTGCAACTGCCATATAGCTGGAGACATAGGGCTCAGATGAGTAGAGTTGGCTCCAGTCAGCCTGCTTCCAGGAAAGGATGAGCCAGCTTCTGAATCATGGTTCTGGACTGACGTTCTCTCAGGAACATTATCAGAGCAGAGACCGACCACGACATCCTTCTCCAGCCAAACCTAAAGCCATGTTCAAGTTCTTGAGACTACAGGTGCCCCTACAATAGGCCCTTAGGAAAATTCCTTAGTAAAAGGCCCCCAGTTAACAAATCCATTGTCCTGCTATCCCTGTACAGAAAGCAAAATGTAGCTCTGTGGCCAGGCATGGTGGCACGTGCCTGTAGGCAGCAGCCTAGGAAGCCATGGCCATGACCAGGGATCATGGTTCAAGTCCTGCCGGGGGCACGTAGCAAAACCTAGTCCCCAAAAAATAGTTGGGTGTGATTGTGCGTGCCTGTAATCCCAGCTACCTGGGAAGCTGAGGCTGGGGATTGCTTGAGTCTGTGGTACCCCGGGCAACATGAGCCTGCAGTTCCACAGGCAAAAATAGCAAGACCTAGTCTCAAAAAAAAAAAAAAAAAAAAAAAAGTAGCTCTATCTGTACAATTAGACACTGTTTCATTATTAAACTGAGAGGCAAAAAGTTTTTAATGCATCATGCAGTTGCCCCCCGAAAGACCCCCAATTATCTTGCCCCATCCCGAGTATTTTAGCTGTAAGAATGAAACTAGACTGCACTCGAAGACTTAGGAAAAGAGTTTAGCTCAGGGGGACATCGATTCTCTTCCACTTCTAATTTCTCTGTCTCTAATGATCCAGATGAAAGACTAATTGAGGTCTTGTTGGGATGCTATTAAAGTTATTTGGTGGTGTTACAATTTATACTCATCCTTTAAGTTCTTTTTAATTATATGGAGTTTTCAAAGCAAGGCTTGGACTATGGAGTTAAAAGTAGACAGCTATGAAACTTTCTTCTCAATTCTTTCTTGACCTCTTTCTCTTCTCTACAAAGCCAACTCATCTCCAGGCACCAAGCCTTTCTCTACCACCCACATGCACATAACCTGGGAGAGAAACTCCCGCACACAGGCTCTTTGGTCAGTTCCTCGAGCAGGACTAGTGAGAAATTTGTTGTGAAAGGCCCTTGTCCCCATAGGCTAGTAACAGCCTTTTGCATGGCAGCTGGGAACACAGCCTGCTATGTCCAGGGGATGTTGGAACAACATCTCAAGAGGTGAATCGCTTCCCTAACTTTTTTGGTTTTGTTTTGTTTCGAAGGCTCTGCCCATTCCTAGCTTCATTCCAGAACTTCTGTTCCACCAGCTCCTGTCTGAAGGCTCCAGAACCATATATCACGTCTCCAGGAAATTCTTTTATTTCCTAAGATCTAGTTTTGGAGACAGGTTGACTGAAAGACCAATTAGAGAGGAGCTATCACATTGTTTGACATTATCACTGTTCGACAGTTTCCAACAACTTCCACTGATCCACTCCCCGCACTAGAAGACCCTTCCTTACCTGTCTCCACCTGGCTGAGAGTACCGCGAGCATCCGTGGAGTCAGCTACATCCCCACTCATCTTGATAGCTGCAGGGAAAGCACACTGATTTTAATAATAGGTCACAATTTTTCTTGCTATGACATATGTGGCTTTAACGAAACGGGAAAGATGAATGTGTAATTACAACAACCATCAGACTTTCAAATTCCTGATTCCCGAATCTACAACCATTAGAATATTCATAAGCTCAGGGGCATCTATCCCCTCCTCCTTTGCTTTCTTTCCCCCTTTCTTCAGTGCTACCACAGGGTCTCTCACTTTCACATCATTCATTGCTACTTCCTTCTATCACTAGCCTCAGTTGGTAAAAATTTAACAGGGGGAGCAGGTAGCAGAAGATAGGAGAACGGACTTCCCACTCTTCAGCCTCATTCTTTGAGAGACTAGGGGAATTCATTTTTTTTAAAGCAGCCTACTCAGCAATCCCTTCTTCCCAAGATAACCCTACTCAGGGAGGCAAAAGTCCCCTTGAGCCAAGGCTTGCCCTTCTCACCTTTCTTCCCTCATTCCTGCCTCTGCTCTGTCTGGTTTGGGAGGTCAGCCCACTGTCTGGGGATCAAACCCTCACTCTTGTGTTACCCTCCTTGGAAGTCTGGCCCTTTGGGGGATCCTTACCTTCTTTCTCACTCCTTCAACTTGCTCAGTGAAAAAGGGATGGCAGGCGGGGTCAGTGCCCTGCAGAGACTACCTACACAAGGCCCCTCAGCCCCAGAGTGCTGCTGCTTCAGCCTCTCTGCTCTGCTTCATTACAATAAATTAAACATTTACCCACAACAGACAGCTGCCACCACCTAAGAGGCCCCTAAGTCTCCTCCAGGGTCAGCAGAGAGAAGGCAAGAGGCAACTTTGAACTAACTCACTCTCTGGGCTCCTCTCCTTATTAAACCACCCAAATACTGAAGCCGTTAAAGACAGAAGAATATTTTATTCAAATCATGTTGACCCCCCCCTCACCCCCACCTTCTTCTCTGGGGCAGCACTTTAACTCTTTCAAACCAGATAAAGTCTTGGTGAGCCAATTTGCATACCCACTGTCCAGCCAATCCTAGTTAGGCAGGCAGTGCTCATTTGCATCAGGTAATCAGACAGTTGGCAGTCTGGACCCTGAGGTCTGGAGATGATCAGGACAAGGGAAATGGGTGGACCTCCGCCCCAGGAAAAGAAGACCTACTTTTTAAAAAAAATTGTTTTTTTAAGGACAATGATGTGTGCGACTCTGGAAGAGATTTAAATTGTGGCCCCTGGGGCTGTAGTGACCAGTGCAGGAGGGGAGATGGTCGTGCCCAGCAGGACAGAGATGGACGAGGTGAGTGCAGAGGGTCATCAGCCCTTAGAACACCTCAAATCAGGGAAGGAAGTCAGTCACCTTAGGAGCCACCATGGTTTGAGGGATATTTTTGAATACTCAGCATCCAAATAATTTGAGGCACAAACTGATGACCCCCCCAGCTCAATACGCAGAACTCTGGTCAGCCCTTCCCAGCCATGGACACCCACATATGGCCAGCACACAGCTCTAGCAGCCCAGACCCTGCAACCACACCCCAACACCCCTCCCAGCAGGCTGCCTTTAGAAAGGCATTTCTTCTAACCTAAGTCCTTCCTGCTGCAGTTTGAAACTTTCTGTGGAGTCTGCCATGCGTGAACACGCAGAATCTCTAGTGTGGGCCACCTGGACGCATCTGCTCAGGGCTTCGGGCGCTACGGTCTTCCGCTCCGATGGAGAACGGCCTTTGCTTTGTCCCACCCACGAAGGCTACTCCTGAGTGGGGCATTGCTTAACCAGCAGAGCCGGCACTCACACTACCCCACAGGGCTTCTTCAACAGCACTGAGAGAAAATCAGAAACTGCATGGAAGGTACCGAAGGGGTGAGTCCTCCCCCTTGGTGGTTTTGTAAACTTCTCTGCAGTCACTGGAATTCAGAATATGAGTTTTGGGGCTGAAGACCATGATTTAATCCCAGTGTCATGCTAACTAGCTGGAGAATCCTGAGCACATCTTTGAACTAAAGAATGGGTGTTGGGATAGTCCCCTGACTTACTAAGCAGAACAGAGGAAATACTGAATGAAGCTTGGTGGCTCCATGGCTGGCACAGCGTCAGCATGTAATAAACAAACTTACTAAACAGATATTTGGGTTTCTAAGTTAGTCCCCTCCCTCAAATCCCATTGGAACACAGTTTTGAAACCTGTCTCTGCACTATTATCATTCGTCCTTTACCTGGGGAAGCTATCTGCATTCTCTGACTTAGGAAAAACATTCACGGAGTCAGGAAGAGTTTAAGGGGCAACAAGGCTGGGATGATGACCAGATTCTCTAAATCAATTTATTCAAACCCCTGACATTTAAGATGGGTAACCCTTGGAGCTAAGCCATAATTTTATGCCTGTAACCTAACTCTCCTCTAACACCCAGCACCTTGTGCCTTTAAATATACCCAGAAGTCATCCCACTCATCCTTGAAATTAACTGAAAAAGTAACCTAATCAGGTTTAAAAATATGTTTTGAAGGCGTCAAAGACCCTTCACTCTGCCAGGACATCTGTTCCTTTGATGCACCCATTACAGGAAAGACGTGGTAAGGCTCGGGGGTTGGACTGGGATCTGAGCCCCTGTATGAAGGGGCAGAACGAGAAGGCTCTTCTTAAGTCCCATAGGATGCGAAGAGACCGAGAGGCTGTTCCGGTTGGGTAGGAGGCTGAGGCTGAAGGGTGGGACAAGCTCTTGGGTCTCAGCCTAAAAATGGGCCAACACCGAAACTCCCCAGACGCCGTAACCCTTCACTTGTCCGACAGCACTTGCCGGGGGTGAGTGAGAGAGGTGTGGGGTGGGGCTGGGCTTCTCACTGTTCTTATCTCATCCAGGGACTGAGTAGGCTCCTTGCCATCACTCCCTTCCCTGGGGAGGTTCAGCTGCTCTGTGTAAGAGCCTACATGCCAGCTGCAGACCCTCATCTGCCTCCCCTGGCACCACTGCACTCTGAAGCTGGAGAGAATGGGCATGGGCCTTGGCCGCTCTTTGCCTTGGCTCCTCTCTGCATGCCTGTGACCTGTGATGTATGTGTGAGCCCACAGGAGGAAACGCCAAGGGGCATCAACCCCCTCCCCTCCCCAGTCTGCATGCTGAGCATCTTAGACCTTGGTGATCCAGCCTATGCTAGGAAAGTAGAGACCTACCCATCCTTCCCCACTCCCTTCTTTCCCCACTGTCCATCTCCATCTCCGAAGAAGACCTCCCCGTGGACTCTTCCCTCACTGATGGGGAACTTGTTCCAGGGGACATCAAGGAACCCACCACCCCACTTCAGCTAGCCATGAATCCAGTGTGCCCTGGAGGATACTTGCCTCTCCTTTGAGAAAGTCTACTTCCTCTCACTATGAGACCTTCCAACCCAAATGGTATTCCCGAGCTCTAACTTGTCAGTCCATGGGATTTGAGCCCTCTTTCCCAACTCTGACACAGAATAGCTCCCAGTGAGACAGGCAGACTGAGATACCCTGGTGTCAACCAGACGGCCTCCCTTCACCTGACTTCCCACTGTTTTCCTCTGTCTCTTTTCTCCCCTCTCTAGTTGTCTGTCTGTCTGCCTATCTGTCTGGCTCTTGTCTACCCCTTTGCCTGTTTTTCACCTGGGAGCGGAGAGCCCCTCCTTAGCTGGGGTGCCCCCGTGTCTGGTGACCTCATGCCCTCTCAGGTGTTTGTGCTCCCGTGTGAGAGATGCTCTATAAAGTACAAAGTGCTGAGGCCCCAGGCCAACCTGAATCATGGCTTGCACCCTGGTTATCAGAGCAAAAAATGGGCTGACTCAGGGCTGTAGTGATGTAGAGCTGAGTGGGGGACCCGGGTATAAGCCCACGCTCTCCTTTGAGTGCTCTGCTCCCCCTCCTTTCTTCACCCAGTAAATCAATTGAGGAGGAGTCTCCCAAAGGCCCAAGGCTGGGAATTCACAGGGGAAATACTGTTTATGGAGAATTAACAGGACCCAAGATTACAGCGAAGGGGAAAATAGAATTCAAAAGAGACCAGATTTCCACAAAGAGGACCTGGACTGAAAAACTCTAGAGAAGGACCCCTAATGAGACACTCCACGAAGGTCCTTACCCTCGCAGACCCCACAGCAGGGCCCACATTGAAAGACCCCCACAAAGACAAAGACAACCCTTGTCAAATAAACCTCACAGAACAGACCCAGCAAAGTAAGTCCTCAAAGGAAGACTCTGTCAGAGACTCCACAGAAAGTTCCAAACGGAGAGATCCCTCTGAGGTGCCAGTGAGGAGGAACCAGACACCACAGATGGGCCAAAACTAAGAAACTTCGTGGGGTGCCCCAGTAGTCCTCAGGGAAACCAACTAAAGAAGTAGACTGAGGAAAGGCAGCAAGGAGATCTAAAGAGATGGATCAGATAAGCCAAACCAAGGTAAACGGAGACCCCTTCCTGAGGAAACACCCCCTTGGATTTAGCTCCATCTGCCCATTTGTGTCTGGAAGCCTTGCCTATCGGCAGCAAGGGTAAAGCAGGTGGCTGGGCTTCTGAGAAGCACTATTCTGGAACTTCCTCCACAGCCAAGGCATGGGACCTGTTGGTTTTCTCTCAACTTCACTCCCTCTCCTGCTCTCCGCTAGGTACGCTTAGCCTCTAGGCGAGTTCCCTGCTGGGTCCCAGCTGTCCCACCTCCTCCCACTTCCCCAGAGCAGGAGCCTCCAGTAAGTAGACAATGAAGTGGAAAACCCCCAGGAAGTCTCTGATCTTGGTCCTAGAGAACTTCCCCCTGGGGCGCCCACCTTTCTGAAATCTTGCTCCCATTCAAACCTCAGCCTTTTGGTAGGAAGCACAGTAAGGGGAGCAGCTCTGCCTCCAGGTATGGCTGGCTCCATGTTGGTGCCACAGGGTCTGAAAACAGACTTTCCTCAAACATTGGATGACACCCAGTTGGACGGTTCGTCCCGCCTCACCAGCCCTTCCTGGCATGTCCTGGCACCTGGGGATCCACTCAAAGTCAACAATTGTCAGTCCGCCTTTCACTTAGTCCTGTCTGGACTGTGCCTGGGAAACTGTGGACCCCAGGCCCCCGCGCTTTCACTGCGGAGTGATTTCAGGGTTGGTGGGTGCCAGGAAGGGCCAAAGTGTCCAGTCTGCTCTGCTTTTGGGATGGGTCAGAGGCATCACCCCCACGCTTCCTCATGACTCCTCCAGAGAGGAGAGAACCTAACAAAATTCCTGTCAACCGCCCTGAAATCTTAAAGTTCATTTCAAAGAGTGTTGGCCCCTTTGAAAGGCAAAGCAGCCAGTTCAGGTTTAGCTTTCTTTATCTCATCAAGCCTGTTGTCTGTGTCCACCTTGGAACTTTCAAAAAGCTTACCCTAACACCAAGAACAACCCTTCAGGATTAGTAGTGTGGCTCTATCCTGGCTATGGAAGGAAGGATCGGCAGGGTGAATGGGGGGGGGGGGTTGGGGGGTTTGGGGCTAGACTCACACCATACCCACTTTTCATTCACAGAGATGACCCAATACTTGGAAAAGCATTTCATTCGTTTGATTCCAGCCCTTCAGGAAGGTGGACTTGGTGTCTGAATCCATGGGACACAGGGTCTCTCAGCAGCCCCTCTCAGATATAGACATGCAAACACCTGGCCCACCCACCCATGTGCTCCTGCCGCAGCACCTGCACACAGGCTCCCCAGTCCGAGCAGGCACTACGTCCACCTGCGAGACCCACAGTGCATGTGGGTGGGCACACCTTCACACATGGGGTCGTTCCACCACCTCTTCAACACACCTGGGGAAAGGCAGACTCACCTCAGAGATATGCATGGACATATGCTTGCACAAGCCCTAATCAATACATGTGTGACATGGCACCTACCTCAGGTGTGTCTGTAAGCGCCCCGCCCCACTACCTTTCTCCAGGACCCCTCCAGCCCGCCAGCCAGACCTTACAAATGCCCATGCTGCCTCCACTTCACATATATTCGCGGACACAATGAAACGTGTGGATACACGCATTTTCCTCACTTACGCACTCCCAGGTCCACACCCCTGGCTGAATGAGTGAGGCACCCTTCTGCAATCAGGAACGGGGTACCTCACGGCCACGGCAGCAGCTCAGCACACTCAAGTCCCACACACCTGCCACTCTTCAGAGTGGGAATTTCAAAATTCTTCCCACCCAACAGCCCCCAACTTCATTTCCAAAGTCGCCCAGACATCTCACTACCCTTTCCTTCCACTCGGGTGACCCGCTATCCACACCGCCCTCTCCTGGCAGCTAGGGAATAAGACCCCCCCCCTCAGGAGCGGTGTCCCCCTCCTCCCCTCACCAGGGCGCGATGACACCTGTCAGAGCTCATACCCTCCTCCCCTCACCTGTGTGCATGGGTTCCAGGTTCACCATCCTGCCCCAGGCGGGGCCAAAGCCAGCGCCCCCCCAGGCCCCTCTCGTCTGCCCCAGCCGGGCCCCCTGGGAAGCCAGGGTCTCCTTTCTCCCGCCCCGGGCCGCCGCTGCCGCGGGAGCCGCTGCCGGAGCCGTCGCCGCAGCCCTGGCGCGCTCCGCTGCTCCCGCCCGGGCAACACTCGGCACCGCCAGGATTGCCACACTCCCCAGGTGAGCACGCGGCGCGGCGCGGCGCGGCGCGGGGCGGGGGCCGCCGGCCACGCCCCCTGGCAGGGCCCCCGCGCCTGGCCCGGGGCCCATGCAAAGCCGCGATTTGCATACGCGGAGCTGGGGGCCAGGGGAGGGGGCCCGGGATGCTGCCGGGGCGGGTCCGACCCTGAGGAACACCTGTCTGCCCCAACCTGGCCTGGCGGCCTCTCCCCACCGCGCCCGCCCGCAGCCCCAGACTCGAGGTCCAGCCTGCCCTTTTTAAGAACCGCTGGCGGATTAGCCAGCCCGCGCCTGAGCTTCCGTCTGGACCGACTCCCGAAGTGTTTGCGCTGCGAGGAAGCCGTGGGGGTGTGTTGGAAAGAATCTGGTTTTGGACTCCTACCTCTCCACTGCTCACCAGCTAGTGTGCCATGAGACGGGCTTTTCACCTCCCTGAACCCATTTTACTCTGTAAACCGGGCAGGTGCCAACCAGCTCTGGCATCTGTCTGCATGGAGCTTAGCAGGTGGCCAAGCTCACGGAGCCCCTATGCATCCCATAGCTCCCCGGAAATGAAATGGGGACCGGCTTGCTATCAGTTTTTCCAGGTGAAGACTCCGCCTGCCGCTGCCTGCTGCCCCCAGCCACAGGTCGCTGCGAGGCTCTGTGGAAGGATGGTGTGAAGGTTGTTTACCAGGGCCAGGGCCTGTGGAAACCACCGCATCTCCCAGCTACAGAGTTGGGAGGTGACTTGTCCAAGGCTGCAAAATCCCCTAGGACGAAGCCAGCAGGAATCAGGTCTCTGGGCTCCGAGCTCTTTACCTCTCACTACAGACTCCGCGTCTGAGCTCCTCCAGCTACGTCTACTCTTTAGGTTTCAGCAAGTGAGGCCAAAGCCAAGGGCTCACCTGCCCATGTACCCAGCAAGCCATGCCCCCACAGGAGGGCAGGAACTCCTTGTCAGCCTGCCTTCACCTCTCTCCCAAGGACTGTGTCCTGTTCACACAGCCACCCTGGGCTTTTCTGACTCTGTGTCCTGTTCACATCTGTATGGCCACCCACCATTCAGCCCAATGATCCCAGTTCTCACTGCAAGTTCTGTGCTAACAGGGGCTTTTGTTCGTCATCATAACAACTTGTAAACTGAACTGTTACTACTATCTCCCTTTTACAGGTGGAGGGGATGAAGCAGGCAGGGTTAACATATCCCTTGCGAGCAGCAAGCCCCCCTGTGCGCCACGCAGCAGCCCCGCCACCATTTCACCACCTCCTATCTGAAGTCAGAAGTGAGCTGATTTGTCTTTTACCAAATGACCTTAGGGCTTCACCAAATGACCTTCAGAGCCTGTGGCAGGTCCCCTGGGACTCTTCCCATCCCACCTCCCCGGTTGTTAAAGGATTGGCAGCTCTTCCAGAGTCAGGCACACAGTAGGGCTCCTTAGCCATGTGGCTCCAGGGCAGGGGGAAGTGCTTAGTCACTGCTTCCTGGGTCCATACAAACCAGCCTTCCCCAGTCACATGGTTCTCTCAAACCTCAATCTCAGCAAGGAGGAACCTACTTCCTGTTTCCTCTGGCTGGGGAAGCATCAGTAAGTTTCTAGGAGGTCTATAGACACTGAAATCCCCTGCTTCCTCCCCCACCCCACCCAGTCTGTAGCTTTCGTCTTTCTTCTCCCTCCCTCCCCTCTCCTCCTACTCTTCAGATTGGTTCCTAACCTGAGGTCCATTTCTTATTTACAACTGCACTTCACCCATCACATTCTAGAGAAATGCCAGCACATATTTCATATCCCCCTGTGTGCTTACAATTTCCATATCCCTATCTGCATGTCATTTGCATGGCCATGTGCATGGAGGGGCTGATTCACCCACCACCACATTTGGGACCTGTTTACCTTGGCCAAGGGCCAAGTTCCATTTCTTCTCTGGGCTTTCGTTTTCCAGCTCCAGCAGCCTAGGATTCTGGGGCACCAGGGGTGGGGAGGCAAGTGAGGGTAGATTTCTTGGGGATGGGACCTTGGAGAGTCACGCTTTGGTTTCCAGACACGGGAGCGTGGGAGAGTGTGGGAGTAAGAGAGGATGAAAGAGATAACCTTGATCTCTTTCACTCATTCATTCAATAAACCTTGATTGAGCGCTCCCAATGTGCCATGAAAGGGGCTTCATGTTCATGTTATTTGGTCAACATGAATTTAGAAGGGAGATAGCAATTTTCCAGCTCTTTCTATAGATGAGGAAACTGAGACCCGTGGCAGTTAGCAGATGGCAGAGTTGGGATTTAGACCTGATGGACTTGACTGACAAAGTCAGTGCTTTTAGTCCTACCCAGCACCTGAATGTCTCTGCTTTGCCTCCCTTCCTTGATCTTAAAACAGAGGCCCAAGGGATCACCATAGCCCTCCCTAGTGGTACTGGAGGCCCACAGTGGGTGCCCAAGGCAATGTGGCAGAGCAGAATCTCTCTCTCGCTCTTCTCTCTCTCTGCTTCTGCTCTTCCAGAGTCTTCAAAGGTGGGGTGGGTTTTCAGCAGGTGTGTGTGGAGAGGGGGCGGAGCTTTTCACCTCCCTGAATCCATGGGGACAATTTTCATCCCTTCACTTCAATTAGATGGGCTGCAATGGGAGCACAAAACCCCTCTCTCCCTCTCTTTCAGTCTCCATGAAGTCAGCGCTTGGGTTCTGGGTGGATGATGGGAGGCAGTAGGGAAGGTGCCAACCCCCAGCATCTGCGTCAGGATTCAAGTCTCTGACAGTCTCAGAGAGGAAAAGCTGTGGGGAAATGGAGAGAGACAGGCGGGTGCCTGAGGTAAGAAAGGAACAGAGGGAAGAATGGGAAAAAGCAGCAAGGACAGGAAATTTCTGTGCCTCTGGACATCAAAAGAGTCATATGCAAATGACATGCAAATAAGATGCAAATTTATCTCCCTGCTTCCCTCCCCCCCACCATCTCTTAACAGCTGGAGGACTTTTTCAGGGAGTAGCCAAAACCTTCAGGATACAGTGATCCCCAAACTGGGACCAACTGGGACCCTCCTCCTGGAGTGATAGCTGAGTCCTTGGTTGCACCTCTCAAGAGTCACTTGCTCCTCAAGCCTGCTATCAACTTCTCTTGCTTCAAGGACAGGCGGGTCTAAGGCGGGCCTCCCCTTGCAGATACATTCCTGGATATGGGCCATCGTCCCCGGAAGGGGAAGGGATGCGAGGGTGGGAGATGGGCCCCCAATCCCGTTCTATACCTCAGCACAGACAAGTGGCCTTGGCTACCGGCCCTGCCGCTCACTCTCATTTCCTGTCATGTCAGCTAGATTGAGTTGTCAGGGCCGGGAGAAGGGTGGAGAGCAAGGCATCCTGGAAGGCCACCAAGCAACAAGTTCCTTCTAGCTCCTTCTGTCTGCCAGATGGGCTGCAGGGCCCAGAGCGTGGGGGTGCAGGGTGGGGGTCAGCTCCCTGCCTTGGGGCAACCACGGGGAATGAATCCAAGCTCAGGTTTCCCAATTGAGCAAATGGAAGAAAGGTAGAGGCCAGGGAGAACTTCCAGACCTGCTTTAAAATCACACCTCAGATTTGATCTGATGGAGCCCTTATCAGAAGGAGGATTGCAGAATGGGGTGGAGAGGGCTAGTGTCCGGGCACAAAGGAAGAGGTGCTCTTGGAACCAGAATGCTGTAGTTTCTGAGAAGTGGACCAGAGAGGACACATGTGTCAAGGCACTCAGCTCTTTCCTGCTTCCAATATCTCTGAGCTCCCACCCTGAACATCCCTCCCCCCTCACCCAGTACATAGCCTTTACTCATGAACCAGGGGAGCCCAGCCATTTTTTTTTTTGTCTATTTTGTTCTTGAAGTTTCAGAATAATAGATAATAAGAATATGTATTGAATTCTAAATAGCATAACAACTTTGTTTACCAATGAAAACTTTTCCATCTTGACACCAGCATTGGGAGAGGGTCCACAACTCTAATGAAATTGTCTAATGAGCTCTACGACTCGGCCAGCTTCCCATTCTCCAGTCTGGCCTCCCTCGGATAGGTAAACAACCAGGTCCACCTGCCTGCTCAGAGCAAGTCTAAGCTCAGCGCGCCCTCTACTGGGCATTAGGTGTGTGACTCTGACTGGAACACACCCTACATGCAGGGCTACAGGGAGGACACACCACTGTCTTGTCTTGCTGGGAGTGTCTATCCATGGCTGGGGGAACTGCAGGTGGAGCCCCAATTCCAGGAGAGATTGGACATACAGGATTTTCAGTTTCAGGCTGCTGTTGGGTCTTCTTTTATGCTCCCCATAAAAGGCTGGACTTAGCCATAGGATTCTAGTCACAAGTCAGCCTGGTCCCACTTACTGCCGTGACAGGGTCAGCCAGACCCTGGCCCCATCTGGCTGTCCTTCCTGCTGTGTTATACATCTTCTGTTTAAATGTCCTCACTTCCTTGCACCGGGCACGATGGCGCATGCCTGTAAGCACCAGCCTATGGAGTGTGCAGCTGGGACTGGGGATCACGGTTGAGTCCCGGGGCAACATAGAGAGACTTAGTTCCAAGAAAAAAAAATAGCTGGATGTGGTGGCACGTGCCTGTAATTCCAGCTACCTGGGAATCTGAGGCTGGGATTGCTTGAGTCTGTGGTACTACGGGCAACATGAGCCTGTGGTTCCACGGGCAAAATTAGCGAGACCTAATCTAAAAAAAAAAAGTCCTCACTTCCATATTGCCCTCTGGAGATGATGAGCTACTTGCCAGTGTTATACTCTCACACTTAGGAAGTCACCATCTGCATGCAGAGTATGCTCTCTGTGTCCCTTCTCTGAAGGTACGCATCAGGCTGGGAGCTGGGAATTCAATGACCAGATGCCACCCTGGCCCTCAGGAAACTCACAGCCTGGCGATGTTTGTGGGCTGGTGAGTGGGCAGGTCCCTCACACCATGGGTGTGGTCTAAGAGGGAAGTAGAAGGTGTTGTGGGGGCTGGCTGTGAGCCACTCCTTGTAGAATCTGGGTGAGAGCATCAGGCAAGGATTTTGAGTTGAGGATCATCTAAGCCAAGATCCCCAGGAAGGAGGAAGGTAGGAGTTGGGAGTAAATGTACATCCGAGGGAACAGCCCATGCCAAGACAGTAGACCACTTTCTTATAGGCCCAAGCAGGATGTGCTGGTGAGGTCACAGAGGAGCTTGGAGTCACTGGAGAGAAGCCTGGCACAAAGTCTGACTCTGAAGGAACATGGGGAAATAGGTGAGAGTGGAGCAGGATTTGGAGTTGAGGTGTCTTTTATTTTATTTTATTTTTTAGAGGTGAAAGAGTTACATGTTTTCAGGGCTGATGGGAAGCGGGTAGGAAAGAAAGAAATGGAAGGGGGGCAAATTCTCCAAGAAGGAAAGACCAGTGGGATTTAGAACAGGAGGGACACTTCTTCTACCCTTAGACTGGAAAGGAATCTAGAAAGGCAGTGTCCATGCAGGTTGGTGGAGATACTGTGTCCTGTCTCAAGACTTCTGCTTCCTGTGACATAGGAGGAGGGTGCCATAAGTGCAATGTCATTTAATCAGGCCTCTCCCAGCTCAGCAGTCCGGACATGGCCCCAGCATGGCAGAGCCGAGGTGGGGAGCCAGTCACCTCAGGAGACGTGGTCACTATCTGTGAAAAGACCTGGCCCTGAGGCCAGGCACTGTGGCTCGTGCTTGTAAGCTTCAGCCTATGAAGTGGCCGGGGCTAGGGATTGCGGTTCAAGTCCTGTCTGGGGGCCTGTAGCGAGACCTAGTTCCAAAAAATAGCTGGGCGTGGTGGTGCGCGCCTGTAATCCCAGCTACCGGGGAAGCTGAGGCTGGGGATTGCTTGAGTCTGTGGTACCCCGGGCAATGAGAGCCTGCGGTTCCACAGGCAAAAATAGCCAGACCTAGTCTCAAAAAAAAAAAAGGCCTGGCCCTAAGCTTGTGACCAGTCTTCCTTCCTTTGCTCTACCGGAAGTCCCCTGAGGATGCTCTGAATCTGCCAAGTGAGTCTGTGACTGTCCATTCTTCTGGGTCCCCGGCTGTTATCAGGGTCTCTGCAGGAAGACAGAGTCACCTGAACTCAGGGTGCCTGTCATGTTAATATTGCTTTTTTGCAAGCAGCCTGAAAGGAGCTGGAGCCACAGCACCAGAAAGCCAGGACTGAGGAGGCCTGAGCAGAGCTGTTAGGGGTCCAGGAACTGGGAACAACGGCGCCAGTGTCAGCGGTGTGACGCTGAAGCAGCAAGGAGCAGGGAATATGTGCTCGGAGTCCTTTCTCATTCAGTCCTCTAGTCGCTGGTGCCTCTCACAACCAAGCTAAGGGAATCCAGCAGATCCAGAGGCCAACGTCCTGGGGCACAGACAAAGCAGAGCAGAGGAGGGTGAAGGACGAATGCTATAGACCCTTGTTGCCTACAGTCAACAGATGACATCAAGACTAGACCCGAGAATGGGCTCACGTCCAATGGCAACAATTTCTGATCATACCAGGTGACAACAGGTGTAGTGGGTCATTATATGCGTCCCAGAGCTGGATGATGATGTCAGTAGTTTGGTCTAACATGAGTCTAGATGTTGCTCTGAAGGTTATTTTGTAGATATCATGAACATCTGCAGTCATTTTAGTTTTTCATTTTTGGGGGACTAGGTCTCGCTATGTTACCCAGGGTACTGTAGACTCAAGTACCGTGGACTCAAGCAATCCCCAGCCTCAGCCTCCCAGGTAGCTGGGATTACAGGTGCCCGCCATGGTGCCCGGCTGCTTTTTCACAACCAGATCTCACTGTGTTGCCCGGGGTGGTCTTGAACTCAAGTGATCCCAAGCCTCTTGCCTCCCAGCACTTGGACAACATGTGCGCGCCACCAAACCTGGCTACAATCATTGATTTTAAACAAAGGAGATGATGCTTGATAATATGGGGGGCCTTACCCAAGCAGTGGAAGGCCTGAAGAGCAAAACCTGAGATTTCCTGAAGAAGGAACTCCCCCTCAATTGGAGCACAAAAACCCTAAGTTTGTAGCCTGTGCACAACCACCCTGCAGATTTCAGACTCAAGACGGCAACCAATGCCAGCTTTTGCCTAAGTGCCCTAATTTGCCAGGATAATTGGATTTGCAACCCTCACAGTCACATGCATTAATTCCTTAAAATAAAATTCTCTCTCTAGTTGATTGGTTTTCTTTTTCTTGAGAACCTTGCCTGGTACTGCAGGAATGTGGGGGAATGGGGCCTTTCATACACTGCCAATGAAAGTATAAACTGGGGCCGGGCATGGTGGCTCGTGCCTGTAAGCTTCAGCCTATGAAGCGGCCGGGACTAGTGATCACAGTTCGAGTCCCGCCTGGGGCCCGTAGCGAGACCTAGTCCCAAAAAAATAGCTGGGCGTGGTGGCGCGCACCTGTAATCCCAGCTACCTGGGAAGCTGAGGCTGGGGATTGCTTGCGTCTGTGGTACCCCGGGCAACCAGAGCCTGTGGTTCCACGGGCAAAAATAGTGAGACCTAGTCTCAAAAAAAAAGAAAAAAAAAGGAAGTATAAGCTGGGATACCCCGATTGGGGGGCAGATTGTCAAGTCTACCAAGTATCAGTCACTACAGGTTTTCATTTTCACTTTTCTCTGCAGAGTGGCCTGCACAACCAAGTCACAGCAAGCAGCTCAGTGCTCCCTTGGCAACCACATGGCTGGTAGCCAGCAGGTCGCCTTTGCTGTTGCACATCGACTGTCTCTGCTGGGAAGGAAGATCTTAAAGATGATCTCTCAGCATATGAGAACTGGGGGTTTCTTTCTTTCTTTTTTTTTTTTTTTTTTTTGAGGCTAGGTCTCTCTATTTTTGCCCGTGGAACTGCAGGCTCACGTTGCCCAGGGTACCACGAACTCAAGCAATCCCCAGCCTCAGCTTCCCAGGTAGCTGGGATTACAGGCATACGCCACCATGTCCAGCTATTTTTTGGGGGACTAGGTCTCACTACATGCCCCTGGTGGGACTCGAACCGCGATCCCTGGCCCCAGCCGTGGCTTTCTAGGCTGCCACCTACAGGCATGCATCACCTTGCCCGGCTAAGAACTAGGGGTTTCTAAGGGGGGGTGACCCTCTGAGGTGACAGAGCTGGGACTAAACCAGTCTAGCTCACATGCTTTATTAGTGCCAAGTTTTGCTTCCTGGGTGTATCCTCACCCCCCTTTTCATCAGACTCCTCATGCCCTTTCCCCACCTGATGCAGGTCCAGTGAGGACTCCGGGTGGGGGGGTCTTCATCCCAGACGTCTGTGGCTGACATGAACATAGGGCAAGGAGTCTGAAGGCGTCACAGTGTGACCCAGCCCAGGCTGGCGTGTTCCTGCCCAGGTGGTAGTGGGGTGCCTGACACCACTTGGGTCTCCCCTGATTTGAAGAGACACAGGTTTGGGCTCCCAGTTCCTACAAAAGGCATCCAGCCAGGAGCTGGTTCATGCCGACACTAGTGCAGGGGGGCTACGGACCCGCTGCCCCATGTACTCAGTGTTTGCTGTACAGGGAAGGTGGGGGGTGGGGGTGGGGTAGTGCTGCTCCCCACTATCCTGTCATGGCCAAGCAGTGCTGAGGTCCCAGTGGACCAATCTGATGAGCCCGTTTGAGACAGTAAGTGGGAATGGAGTAGGAAGGCCTGGGGTTGGTGGCCAACTCTGTGCCAACTGTCTGATCTTAAGCAAGTCACATACTTTTGAGCGAGCTACATCCACAAAATGTCATAAGACGCGCAGAGTCGATGAGCGATTCACAATAAGGTGTTTTTTCACCCTGAAGTAGCAGAGAAAGAGGTCCAGGTGTTGCCACAGGTCCAGAAAGCTCCTTAGGACAGTGGAGCCTGATCTCAGTGTCGCTCAAAGAACAGAGTGCTGACATGTATCTTGACCAGCTCTCTGGGCTTCCGGGTCTGCTGGGCAGGAAGGCACCATGACAGAGCAGGGCTGGGGGGTCGGGGTTGTCCGCCCTGGCAGGAGTGACTATGTACTGACAGTGCTCCCCTGGGGGCAGCCCCAAGGCTCAGGAGTCTTCATTCTCTCCCCCTCCCCCCCAGACTGGGAAGAGGCTGTGGCAGGGTGGTCTGTGATGACCTCTCCAGAAGCCTCCTCACCATCAGGGACAGGCAGGTTGGGAGGCACTAGTCACTCCCAAGGAAGACTGAAAACATTTCAAGTTTTGCAAACATTACTGTTAAGAAAAAGTATATTGGAGTATTTGGGAGAAGGGTTGGTCTATGATTTGGGGACCCCATTGCTGTTATAAAGACACATAAATAGGATGAGAAGGATGGAGGTGCCTTCTCCACATAATCCTGCCCCCACCAGGAATGTGTGTGTGTGTGTGTGTGTGTGTAGTGGGCAGGAGCCTTCTCACCCCTCTACCTCCAGCACCACTGAAGCTGGTCCTTGAAAATAGGTGTAGAGAGCAAGCCAGGCCATCTGGAAAGGAAGCTTTCCCACTGACCCCCAACTTGACCATGGCCCAGCAGGCCTGGTTCCCCTAAACTCTGGCCTGCACAGGCTTGAGGGGTAGCAGCAGCCTCTTCTGTTGGGGACCAAAGTACGGGGACTGTCCTGCAAGCTCCTTTCCCTCTCCAAGGCCTCTGAGGAAGGACCTGGCTCTCCCCTCCCCTTCTAATGAGGCAGGTCCCCAGGAACTTCCTCCCCCCCTGAAAACACTCCTGTCTCTGCTCTGTGTGTACAGTCCCTTCTAGCTGGCCAAATTCTTACCATCCTTCAGCCTTAACCCATGTCCCATAGACTTCCCCAATAAACAGCCTGCATTCCTGTCCTCAGAAGTCCTTCAGCGCCCGACCCAGCTATTCTATGATACTTCTTTATACTGGAAGATAATTTTGAAGTTCAGAGGACTTTGAGATGTCTAGTTGTCACAAGTTTATGGATAAGGGAATGTTTGTCCTTTCCACCAGTAGCCACAATATTAATGATAATAGCTAACATAGTGAGCACCCATGTGCTAGGCAGCCAACACGTGGGAATTAACATAAGCCTTTTAAAATGTGCCTCAGCTTACCTTTTAGCTGAGAGAACTTAGCAGAGAGGTAAAGGAGCTTGACCCAAAACTGTATAGCAAATAAACACAGAACCCGGGCATCCTGTTCCAGAACTTACATCTTGTCTTAGCTAGTTCATACTCTCCATTACAGTCTAGCTTGCTGGTCTGGTAGGTCTCCTCTCCTCTTCTTGACAGTCGTCTTGTCCTTCCCTAGGAACCCCCCCACCAACCACTGCCAAACTATGGCTGAACACACAGTAGGTACTTTAGAAGCCCTTTAGATTGAGCAGCCATAGGGCTTGATAACACTTCTGACACCAGGTGGCAGCATTGGCCAAAAAGTCTCCCAGAATGCCAAAGCAAGCTGTCCAGTCAAGTAAAAACTTAAAATTTTATTTCTGGTACAAATGATAAATACTTTGCATTAAAAATCTGGAATTCAAGTTTTCTTTATACTTCATGCTTCCTTCCTCTCTGCCCTGGAACCTTACAAAAATATTTCTGTGTGGAGGGGGCCAGTTGGTGTCTGCTTAGGGGGAAAGACCTGATCTGGGGAAAGTTCCCTGTGGTGTGTCAGGCTGGGAGGTCCCAACCTTCCCCAGGGGTGGCCTTGGAGGCTGGCAGTGAGAACAAAGTTTTGTGCTCCAGAGATGGGGCTCAGGCACCCGGCCTCAATGGCCCCCTCTCTGGGGCAAGTTTCCCCCTCCTTGTTGGGTATTTTGAGGTGCAGAAGGACAGGCTCCTCCCACAGAAGGGAAAGGGATGTGTATGGGGAGGTGGGTATAACAGGAAGAGACTCCTTTCAGGGTCTAGGCTGCCAAAGAGTTCCAGAGAAGAATCCTAGGCCATCACATTTTGGTTGCTTGAAAAGCACTTCAGGGCTGATGAAGCAGGGGAGGGTTGCAAGTTTGAAGAGACGTCTTCTCCCTCTCTATCCCAAGGAAGGCACAGGTGGGAGTGGGGGTGTCTTCAAGATGTGACCCCTGCCATGCCACACCCCTTTTCACAGTCACAAGCCATGGGGCCAGAGGCTCCCGGATTAGGGGAAGGGGATGGACATAAGGCCTCATTGGGGGTTGCCACCCCTTGTAGTGGCTGGGGGAGGGACAGTGGGCCCAGGGCAGTCACCTCAGGCCCCATCCCCCACTTCACCACTAGGGATCCTCATCCCAGAGACACAGCTGCTTCTGGGGCACGTAGAAGTCAAAGCTGTAGTTCTTCTGGCAGCTGCGGATACCACACTTGTAGGGAGCTGGCCGGTCACGGCTGTGACAGTACTTGAGCATGCAGGGGTACCATGCCAGGTTCAGGCCATAGCGGCAGACACAGGGCTTCCCGCGGTCCCCCACCTGCCTGCAGCGAGGCAGCGTCATCTGCTCTGAAGCTTTGGGCAGAGCCTCGAACACCGAGTTGTCCACTCCTGAAAGGAAGAGGTAACGGTGAGTCAGAGAGGCCAGGGGGGAGGCTGCTCCCCTGGTGTGTGTGGGAGGGGACAGCAGTCATTCCCTGCTGGCCTCTTCAGATAACCAGCAGGCACTGACAGATGCTCTACCCGCAAGGCAAGGTGACCTGGGGCGCAGTGGTAAGACACACCTGGGCCCCGGGGTTCCAGGCTGGTAGGAGAAACAGATGAAGTGACCATCACTCTAATTTTTTAGAGTCCCAACCGACTGTCAGAGACTTGCCAAACAGAATCCCTTCCTAGTGCTCCTTTGAGCTGTTATTATCTGTTCTACAAATGAGAAGACTGATCCAGAGAGGTTGAAGGGCCTGGCTGAGGTCACACAGCAAGCAGTAAAGTCAAGACTAGAACTCAGGTCTGCTTGCCTCCAAAGCCTCCTCTCCGCCTTCCTGCTGACTATGCTTAAAGTCATCACTCTACCCAGACGGGACCAAGTGGAGGAGTGGGGAAAAGGAGAAAGGAGTGGGAGAGCTTCTTTTTTTTTTTTTGAGACTAGGTCTCGCTATTTTGCCTGGGGAACCGCAGGCTCACGTTGCCCAGGGGTACCACGGACTCAAGCGATCTCCAGCCTCAGCTTCTCAGGTAGCTGGGATTACAGGCGTACGCCACCATGCCCAGCTTAGGTCTCGCTATATTGCCCCAGGCAGGTCTCAAACCCATGGACTCAAGCAATTTCTAGTCTCATCTGTGCTCTAGGCTGCGCTTAAAGGTACGTGCCACCGTGCCTGGCTGGAGAGCTTCTTAAAGGAGGTGCTCTCTGAGGCAGGCCAGGCAGGGAAAGGCGGGCACAAACATGCTGGGGAGTTGGGGTGACCCGGGCAGGGAGTGGGGGTGTAAGGAAGTGTGCTGGAGGGCAGTGACCTGGCCCTGGCTTGGTACAGTGTCACAAAAAAGGCCAGACTCTGGGGACAGGATCAAGCTCAGTTTGGGGGAAGCTGTGGGGGCTGTAGTGGTCAGTCTCAGGCATTTCTAAATGCAGCCATTTCTCTGTGGCTCGCAAGGTTGAACAGCAAAAGAGTCCTGGAGTTGAAGGGTGCCCTCTCACTGCCCCCTCCACATGGAAACCTGGAGACAGTCCTAGGAGTGGCACCAGGAGAATGGCCAGTGGTGAGGTGGCACAGGCTGGAATTCCAGGGTCATGTAAAAGTGGGTGGAGTCCTCCAGAGTCTTGGAGAGGCTGGAGTCAGGGCAAGTGTGAAGGAAAGGGAAGGAGTGAAGTTCTGAGAGGTGGCAGCAGAGGTGGGAAGTAGGTATGACTGGGTCCCAATGAGACTCCGGTGCCTATGCCCCCACTCCTAAGATGGAAGGTCCCACCCTGTGTTCTCAGGAGGGGCAGGGATGAGGTGGGATTTGCCTGGAAATGTCACTTCACAGGGCCCAGCAGAGTTGCAATTGTGTGTCCCTACATGGAACAGGTCGCCATGATCTGGTTGACTTCCATCAGAGGCATCACTTCCTTCGTGTAGCTTTCCCTGACCCATCCCAGCCATCTGGGGGGGGGTCCCTTCTCTGAGCTCCCAGGCCTTTCAGGGGATGCCATCTTCAGCACTATGACCGGCAGTGGGCAGCACCAGCTGACCTTGCTGCAGCCAGAACCCGACGTCCTCCTGGCGTGTGTAGATGGTGTCCACAGCTTCGGCACACACGTTACGGAGATGGGGGCTCAGCAGGCCCCCCTGGCTGAAGTTGACGGCAATGTCCATGTGCAGCTGCTCCAGGCCCCGCGCCTCCTCGGCCTGCCGCACAGCCCGTGGGTTTTTCTGTGTGGAAGACACGAGTTACTCCCACTCGCCTCCCTGGGCTCCCTGTCCAGTGTTTCCCGATTGCTGAGCCCAGGCTGGTGCCCTTAGGACTGTGGGGTCATCAGCGGGTAGTAGCCCCCTCCAGTGGCCCAGATCTGATACCCACAGGTGCAGCCAGGCCTTCTCAGCTGGTCCCTGAGCTGGCCTCCGGGGCTTGGTGGAGAACTCTGATGTGTTGCTGGGGGTTCAGGGGTGTGGGAGGCGGGCATGCCAGCCAAGTGACCCAGGAGAAATGAGCTCTGAGGTCACATAGTGCAACATCCAGGGAACTGAGTTTCTCTGGAAAGGGCAGGCAGAGTTGGGGGGTGCTGGGGCAGGCCCCTGCTGGTTAGTGGAAGGGCTGGGAGCAGAGGGGGTCAGTGGGTTGAAGGGTTGGGAAGAGTGCATGGAGCATTTCCCACGCACTGGCTCATGTCATTCTCACCTGAACCCATTTCTCACTAAGAACAGAGGCCTGGAGGTGAGGTAACCTGTCCAGTGTCCCCAGATAATGAGTGGAGGAGCTGGGTCTAGAGACATCCAGTTGCAGAGCCTAAGTACCAGTGCACTCCATCGTAAGTGGGGAGGAGCTGAGGCCAGGGGAATGCAGGAATCTGGAGCTGGGGTTCACTGCAGATTAGAGAGCTAAGGCTTTGGGTCAGGTACGACCTGGGGCAAAATCAGAGAGGTTCAGGACTACATACTGAGGGGAGGGTGCTAGAGGTTCCACTCAGTCAATGGCAGCGGGCCCAGGAAAAGCGTGAAAATGAGAGGCTGGTGGGAGATAAGGTTTGGGGGAGTCTCAGCTGGCTGCAGGGTGATGAGGTTTTGGGGGATCCTAGCTGGCTGCAGGGAGATGAGGTCTGGGGGAGTCCCAGGTGGTGCAGGGCTGGGGCTCACCTGTCGGAGCTTAGCCATGGCCTCACTGGGGATGATCTCATTGTGGTGCAGCCGTGTGATGAAGCAGAGGGCTTGGAACTGGCTCTGCCCCTTCTCCAGCTCCCCCAGGATCAGGGCCCGGAAGATCTTCACATCCTAATAGAGAAGGAGAGAGAAGGGGGGCAGTTGGAGGAAGTGGGGCCTTGCCACCAGCTCACTCAGAGGTTGTGAGCCTGGACCCTGCCCCACAGTAGATCCTTCCTTCCCGCTGGTCTTAGGATTTTTATCTTTCTCATTTCAAACCATGACTTAAAAGAAGGAATAAAACCCGCATGTTCCAAAGTCTTCTGGAAAATCCACACAGACTGCCGGAGAGTTTCAAAACAGAACTGTTTAAAATAACAGAATTTTACCGTGAGGGAAACAGTGCCCTATTCGGGCACCGGGTTCATCTATAGCTGATAATAACCCAGATGCTGTAACCCTGATGGGTGGGCAAGGTCCCTGCAGCCAGGAGCCATGGACAGTCCTTGCTGGTGCTAGTGCGACAACCATCCTCCTGGGGGCATCAAGGGGCAGTGGTGGCACTTTCTACAAGTACAGATTCCACAGTTTTATCTAGTGGTTTTGGGGTGAGGGCTGCAAAGTGCTGTTTCTCAAAATGCCCTTGGCACTTCTGGTCAGCCACACTCCTGGCCACCTGCATGACCTGTGGAAATCCCTAGGACGGAGGTAAGGGTAGAGGGAGCCAAGCTGGTTACATTGGGATGGCTTCCCTTTCTCCTTCTGTCTCAGCTTCCCCTTTGCCCAAGGGTTACTAATGGCATTACCAGCAGTCTAGGGGCACCTTCCTCTTACTGACTCCCTGGATGAGTGGGGAAAGCAAAGGGGGGCAAAGGGAGAGGGCAAAGGGAAAGCAAAGGGGGGCTGCCACTGTGGCCACTGGAATCCTCTGCTCTGGTCCACTGCTCTGCTCACTAGCCACTCCTTTCTCCCAAGAGTGCCTTGTTCTCACCATTATCTGTGCCATGGCTAATGGCTCCCACTGAGAAGTTGGCAGGTCCCGGTCAAAAGAGGTCTAAGTCTGTGACCCTCTTTTCAGGGAGATCCCTTGGCCATAGTGGCTATTCTTCTCTGGGGATCCTGATGACCTTGCACTGTACTTGCAAGTTCACTATTCACCTTCAGTGTACGGCACCTGGTCTCACCCACTAAGAGAGCCAGTTCACTGCATGCTTAGTGCAGGTCTGCTGGAGTATAAGACCTAAGAGGACAGGGCCTGAGGGTCCCCCATGGTGCAGACAATAAGGGGCTGTGATCTCACCCCAATTTCACCAGAAATCAGCCAGCCAGGTACTAGCTTCTCCAAGCCTTGTTTGTACCTCAGGGATGATAACACACGTGCCTGGGCAGGCTGCAGTGTGGACAGAGTGAGTTAGTGGACAGGGCACTAAGAAGAATACCCCTCTCCCCCCCCCCCAGAAAGTTCTGAATGAGTACTAGCTGTGGCAACTGTCACACAGCAGGGGATGTGAAATGAGAGAGGGTTGTTATCCCAGACACCCCCATCTACTCCTGAGTACCCCCACTCTGTGTCTCTACCTTCCTTTCACCATAAATGATCTCTGGAACAATGGGGTAAGAGAGTGTCAGGGGAGATGGTCCACCAGTGTTACAGAAAGGGAAACTGAGGCCCAGCTGGGGAGAAAGCTTCCCATTAGGTTCTTGATTCCTAGACTTGTAGGCATGCTGACTCAGAGCTTGGGTGCCCAACTTCCTCTCCACAGGAAATCTGCTCTTGGGCCATGAGACTGTTGTCTCCTTGCCTGATCACCTGATCCTTCATTCCCTTGGGTGGTGGAGGGGAGACTGGAAGCTAGGACATGTGTACATTTTCCACTCTGAGTTCGTTTCCTGCCAGGTGAGAGTTGATACTCTTCTTCCTGGGGCTTGAGTCAGGAGGGTGTCCCTGGCAGGACGCCCCGCCCCTACCCCTGCCAGGCAGGATCCCAGATTCACCTCCTGGGTATTTTCAGCAATGACTTGAAGAACCCTATCCAGAATCTTCACTGTATCTTCTCCAATACCACAGGCAGGCACCATGCCCTGCAGGCCAGGGCTGCCAAGCAACCTGGTGGCTTGGGCATATCACCTGTTCCCCATTCTCAAGAGAAAGCTTTGCAGCTTTAGAGAAAGGAAGATAGTTGTTCCCCCTCCTTCCATATTAAATAGCAATGTCATTGACAACAACAACCCAACCAAAACGGGAACCTGACTGGGTGTGGAGAGGGAGTGAATGAGAATTTCCACTGTGATAACAGGTTTCCTCTCTATCCCCTGTGTGTATGTATAGGACAAAGATTTATTGACTTTTATAACTGGAAAAGCCAAGTCATTGTTACTGTGAGTAAAAAAGGATGCACTGTCCTGTTTAGATGCCTAACAACAACAGGCTGGGGAGGGAGGGGGGGGGGAACTAGGATTATTACTGAGGTTGGCTAGGGTGACTCGCTCAAGGTCATGGAACTAAGGAAGCGGAGCTGGAATATTAACTGAGCCACTCTGACTCCAAAGCTCCAGTTCCCTCAACTACAATGCACAAATGGCCTCCTAGATCACGAGCCTGATTTCCTGAATGCCTGGCTGAACAACAGAAGCTTGGGCCCAGACAGCCCTGGACCACCCAGCTGGCGAGTGGCAGAGCCAAGATTAGAACTTGGTTCCCTCTCCTAGCTGTGCTCTTCTGTAAGTCCTCTCTAGACCGTTCTTGGTTTCATGGACAAACAACAGCATCTGCCACAAATAGGAAGGCAAGATGAGGCAAGCACTCCCATTTAACTGAACAATTTGCCCAATCTCCTCTAGTTTTCTTGGTCATAGCAGTTCTTCTTCAGAAAATCATATTCTGCTCGTTGACTGCTGGGAGGGAGTAAGTGCCCAGTTTCTGGGCTTAAATGGCTTCATTCTCTAGACCAATGCCCCCCATACCTGCCACTACCTACATGCTAAGGTTCGAGGGGTCCCTTTCCCTCAAGCACAGAGAAGGTGGGTATCTGGGTATTCCTACTTCAGAGAACATCTGGCCACATGGAAGCCAGATGGAAGCCTGGCTCCCAGGCTTTTTCCTTGCCCTAGAGACCCCTGGAATGATTCATCTGGGTGTAGCATGACCCCCAAGGCACTTGAGCTAACTGGGGAAGATCCCCTGGCAGGAAGCTAAAGGCAGGCCCTGGAGGGTAGGACTCTGAAGATCTCAGGAGGTATCTATAAGGCTCCTTCTCTTAAGAGCTCTTGGGAACCTCCAGTCTACCAAGAGAAAGGAGAACAGGAGTATTTAACCACAGGGTAGAAATCGGAGCCACACAGAAGGTGTAGAAAGTGTGCCACAGAAAGCATAATTGCTGAAGTCCTCTGTCTGTGGTTTCAGTAAGGAGCAAATGGGGGCAGGTACTGGAACAACACAGGTAGTAAGAGCACAGGCTCTGATGTTGGAACTACCTGAATTCAAATGGTGGTACTGCTGACACAAGCCATGTGTCCTAGTGTCTATATGGGGGTCTATTTAACCTCTTTCTACCTTAATTTCCACATCTGTAAAATGAGTAAAATGAACCCTACTTACCTCAAGCAATTATTATGAGGAAAAATGAGTAAAAGTTCTCAGAACACAATGGGCTGGATGTTTCTCTATGACTTCTGCAACTGCAGCCCTTACTCTAGGAGTGCTCTACCCAGACCTGCAGAGGCAAGAGGGAAGATCCTTTCCTAACATGCATTGGTGGCCCAGGGAGATCAGGTGACTCCCATGGAACTTGTAGGACATCTGCATTAGCATGGGAAAGTGCTGATCAATATGGCCGGGCAGACCTTCATATGGTGCAAGAGCAATTCCAAGACCAAGGGGGAGGCCTGGTCTCCAACGGCTCCATGGGGGAGACTGAGCACCTAGAACTAATGTCAGTGAAGCATATGAAGCCCAGCATTGAAGTTTGCGCAAGGATGAATGAAGAAGTAATTGTTATAGGGCTGGGAGGAGGGGGTAGGAGCAGTGAGGGAGGCAGGGGGGAGGCAGGAAGACTTCCTGGTGTGAGGGCCAGTTCAGTGGTCCTTGACAGTTAAAGGATGAAGCTTTCTTGTAAAGAAAGGCATTTACAGAAGACAGGAAGGTATGAAGGACTCTTAAAGCCCTCACCCTGTTCAAGCTTCCAAGCCACTGGCAATTGATCAGCCTAATAACCATCAAAGGTCCATTTTGTGCTCACCATGAGGCACACCCCCAGAGGCTGGCATCCCATCCAGGGCTCTAGTGACACTTCCTCTTGTTTTCCCTATGTGTTGAACCAGAGAGACGGTAGGTATTGTTTGTGCCTCTCCATGTGTTGCTTCCTCTGGGGGGGACGCGCTGTCCCCATTCTCCTGCACTTGCTCCGGCCTCCCCCCCCAATGTTGCCCTCACCAACCTCCGGGCAGAGTGGCCAGTCCCAACTCTAATTCTGTACAGCACAGATCCCACTGTGCTTACAATCATCTCTCATCTTTCCTACAAGACTCAACCCCAGCAGGCCTGGGTGATCTCTGATTTGCAGTTTTGTCCCTAGAATGTAGCAGGTGCCCAAAAAGCATCTTCAAACCACTAAATGAAGGAATGAATAAACAAAAAGGAGCGTGGAAGGATTTGAGATGAGGGAGAGGTGAACTAGGGGTGGAAAGCAGGGCAGAAAGCAGGAGGGGTGGAGGGAGGCGGTGAGTGGGAGAAGGAAGGGGTTAGTAGGAAGGGGAGGACACAGGGTCCGAGAGTCCAAGCAGGACTCTGGTTTTAACTAGCAGACCACACGAAGTCATGGCAGTTTTTGAGCCTGGAGGTGACATGAGCAGATCTGTAGTTCAAAGTTCCACGAACAACTAGAGCTGACTGGGATGAGTGCATTGGATCTAAAGGCCTTGTCAGAGGGTCTCTGTCTCAATCAGGCATCTTTTGCTCAGGCAAAAATCATAAAGGCCTTCCTTGATCAGGCCCTGGCTCAAGAGTTCAACCTGACCTTACTTATGCAGTAGCCTGAGCATCTGGCACAGAGCCAAACTCAACACTAACTAGTGGAATCAATGAATGGATGCTCTGGGACCTCCATGAACCCTCTCATTTCCAACAAGAAGATGACTCTTCCTCGGTTTTTTTGTTTTGGTTTTTTTTTGAGACTAGGTCTTGCTATTTTTGCTGTGGAACCGCAGGCTCTCGTTGCCTGGGGTACCACATAATCAAGCAATCCCCAGCCTCAGCTTCCCAGGTAGCTGGGATTACAGGCATGTGCCACCACACCCAGCTATTTTTTTGGAACTAGGTCTTGCTACGGTCCCCAGGCAGGACTCAAATCGCGATCCCTAGGCCCAGCCGCTTCATAGGCTGAAGCTTACAGGCACGAGCCACCGTGCCCGGCCTTAATGGGTTTGCGTGTAGCTTGGCTCCTGCAGGCTGGCAGAGTCACCCACTGCAAAACAATATTTTGTTCAATGACAGACCTCATACGTGATGCTGAACCCAGTAGGCTAAACCACTAAGCGCTCACCATCTAGGCCTGTATAGCCACACGTTGTGACATTTACACAGGACTCATTTCCCCGAAAGTAACCCTGTCATTGTAGGACACATGTCTAGAATATTACAGCTGCTATTTTGGCTTCTAGAAGCTTTGGAAGATCAGCTAGTTCACGATCCAGTCAGGTTCCAGCAGGGGACACGACCTTCACAAGTCACACAGCAGAGTGAGGGCAGACACCCACACGTCCTCTCAGTCTGGTGATCTTTATTCGTCAAAGTTCTCGCTTAGACCTTGTCCGGTCACTCTTATTCTTCCGGGTCCATCCCCTACCACACTGTATTTTTATTTTTGAGTTCTACTGTCTCTAACAAAAGGCTGCTCTGGCTCAGCCTTGGGAGGTGAACTCCCAGTCAGCAGTGAACTACTGTAGTGAAGCAGGGGTCCTTCTGACAGCAGACATCCTGTGCCTGGCCCACAGGCTGCCTTCCTGGGGAGAGGCCTCCAGTAGAGTTTAGCATGAAGGATGAGGAAACAAAACCACAGACAGAGCCCCCGCTGCTCAGCAGATGTGTGGCTGCCACACCAGCCCTGACCAGAAAGAGGCATGCAAACTGCTCTTCCTCTTGGGCTGCTGCGAGGTTTTATGCTACTCGCAGCCAAGTCAGAAACTAAACGACATGCATAGACGCACACCTGCTTTGCCCCCCCCACCACATGTTCATAATCTTTCACACGTACTTGCAGTTTCTCAAATGATCTCTCTTTCACACACAGTTGCTCCCGATCTCTCACCCTGCTGTGCCCGGGCTCCCCTGACACCCCCGCTTCCATCTTCCTCACATGAACACACTGTCTCCCTTGCAGACTCTGACCTTCCTCTTAGAGTCACATGCGGTGCGGTGTCTCTCACAGTCACACAGACCTAGCTTCTCCCCAACAGTCTCCCCTCCCACCCTTTTCCCCTCACGTCACATGCATTCCCTTACCGTCTCCCACACCCTCCTCCCTCCCTCGCTGAATTCCCCCAAAATCTCACACAAAGCTACAGCATCTCATACTCCATCTCTCACACACACCCTTTCTTACAGACAGTCTAACAATCCCTTCACACATGATGTCACACGCACCTCCCTCAGTCACACACACCCTGGCCTCTAGCGTCTCTCCCCACTTGCCCTGCACACCTCATCTCATGCTCATCACCTCAGGTCCTGCCTAGAGGACTAAATGTCTTCTCTTCCTCTGCTCCTGTGAGTCTCCCAGGTCCTGGGGCCTTCCCCACCACTAGCTTTTTACTTCCTCCCTGTCCCCTTAGTGCCCTTCCTCAGCCCTATTTCCAGAAAACCCATTCTGGCCAAGGGTGGCCGGAGAGGCTGTTCTGTCTCAGGTTTTGCTGCCAGTCAGTCTTCCACCACAGGGAACTGAAAACAAAGGGGGCCAAGATGGGGACGGCCTTTCTCTCAGTGCCCCTCTCCCCACCCACACCAGACCACAGCAGTTGTGCAGTTCAGACAGAGGCCACCTTGCTCCCCACAGACTCCCCCAACCCCCTTGCTCTTGAACTGCTGGTGCTCTCTTCTAGGAGTATCCTCTGCCATCTTGGTCTCCTTCCCATCACATCAGAACATGTGATTCTGAGGCCCAGGCTGAGCCAATCTAAATATTTATTCCTTTGCTTCTTGCTGGGGCTGCTTTATGGCAAGAGAAGAGGCTGGCTTCATTGGGTGGGGGAGGTGAGAGGATGGCCTGCAAAGTCAGCCAGGAATCAGAGCCTTTCTAATCCTGTGCTGGCTGCCTGTCACAGACACAGGAGCACCCTGGCTGCTCTGCTCAGTCTCTTCAAGCAGGAACTGGGGTTGATGGAGTCAACCCAGAACTAAACCAAGTGCATCCCCAGGTCAGTGTCCAGGGACTGAGGCCATCCCTACTACAGATGCTGCTATACCCACAAGGCCCCAGACAGAGACTTCCTGGCATTAGTGCAACCATCAGCCAGGACCAGCAGGGCCCCCTGCTCTCAGCATCCCAGCCCTCAATGCTCTGTCAGCCAAATCCCAAAGGTCACCACTGTCCTGACTGCTCCAGGGAACAATGCAAGGCTTTATGTGGATCAATTGCAATTGCGCCCCACTGTCCTGCTGACTCAGGGCACCTAAGACTGGGCTCCATGCTTCTCTCTCACCTAGAATCCCACCCAGCTCAGGTGCCTCACTTGCTCTGCGGCCCATGTCAGAACCCCCGGAGACAGATACTTAAACATGTGCCCACTTAGAGGATAGAAGTTCCTAGTGATGTTTTTGGTCCCTAGAGCTGAAGAAAAGGAGTTGGAACAATCCAGAGCTGGGGCGGTAGGGCCTGCTGGGCCCTGGCTGGCACTGCTTTGTCACTTCTCACGTGCCTGGCTGGCCTCCACTTTGCATAGGCCTCTTATTCACTCCTCACATCACATCTGTGAGCTTCTCACTCTTGTCCCTGCTGGATCCATGTTGCGTCTTGGCCTGGGGCTTGGAGAGGTTAAGTGACTTGTCAAGTCACACAGCTGGTAGTAGGCAGGCAAATGTACAGGGTGAGGGCTTGCAGCATCTGTGAGGTCTTTTAAGAAATGTTCCTCCCTCCCACCCCATCCCTGTCTCTCCAGAGGCCATGGGAAAGAGGGGGAAAAGTCTCAGACACAGAAGCTGCCAAGGGGTCAGTCCTCAAAAATCCACTGGGGGTTATAAGCTTGCGGGGGTTGGGGGGCGGGGGCCAGCCTAAGTCTGTACAGAGGAAAGCTTCTCTATGAATTGTTTCCGCTATACCAGGCTGTTTTTGAGTTCACTTCTTCCCTTTCCCCTCTCCTACTCAGGTTTCTTCAGCCTTCTGGAAAGAGCCTACTTTCAGGTCAGGTACACTCAGTGCTTACTGGGAAAGAAGGGAGGAATCCCTGGATTCTGTTCTTAAATTGTTAGCTACATGATGTGTCAAAGTCACGTCATAGCACTGAGCCTTAGCTTGCACATCTGTAAAATGGAGGCACTGCCTACCCCCTAGGTGGGGACCAAATGGGGTGCAGACATGCAGTTCTCCTCTCCAGGCTGGACCCATGGTTTACTGTGGAACAGGAGTCTATCTGGAGTTTTTCTACCACCACACCATCTCCCTATAGTTTGGAGAGCCCAGTAGGGAAGGATCTCCTCCTAACCCCTGCCCCCTTTTCCAGCAGGTGACTCACTTGACCCCAGGTGACAGTCTTCACTTTTGCTAGAACTCTAGATATAGAGATTCCTCGGCAAGTTGGGGACACTTGCTAAGCTCCTGGGAGCACATGGAGCACGCTCTGGCAGGGCCATAGTGCTGGAGCCATGGAGGAGATCCCCAGACATGGCAGAGGGACTGCTGTTAGGCCCCGGAGACCATAGACTCGCTGGGTCATCCTGTGAGGGAATGTTCTGGGTCTCTCCTGAAAGCACCTCTACTGCCTCTGTTTCCCAAGAAAGATGTCTTTCCACCAACCCCAACCCCTATGACAAACCACCAAATTGCAGAAGACCTAACACAGATAGGATGGGGGAGACGAGGAGCTAAAGCATCTCCTATCTGATAGGAGGTGATACCCATTAGAATGAACAGCTTCAGGCAGCAGCGTTGCCATTTGCACATTCTACATCTTCACAGAGGTACCTTCTCTGTGCTCTTCCACCACACCAGGAACCCTCAGTCAAGGACCACCCTCTGGACTGCTCCTTCCTTCCACTCCGACTCACCCAGGGGTGTCCAAGGCAGATCTCCAGTTCTTTCTTTCTTTCTTTTTTTTTTTTTTTGAGACTAGGTCTCACTATTTTTGCCCGTGGAACTACAGGCTCATAATGCCCAGGATACCACAGACTAAAGCAATTCCCAGCCTCAGCTTCCAAGGCAGCTGGATTATAGGCGTGTGCCACCACACCCAGCTAATTTTTGGGAACTAGATCTCTCTACATTGTCCCAAGCAGGACTTGAACCGTGATCCCTGGTCTCTGCCGTGGTTTCCTAGGCTGCCGCTTACAGGCACGCGCCACCGTGCCCAGCCTCAGACCGCCAGTTCTCATCTCTCCATTTCCTTTGGAGTGACTTTGAACTGACCCCTACCAACAAATGGCTCCGCTGATCTTGGGACTAGTGCCAAGGTCCCTCAAAATCCCTTCCCTCCATGCTACTGTTCCTTCCTCCCCCTGCCCCTGTCCCCCTGTCCCACCCCCCCACCCCCAGCAAGTTGCACATGACTTTCTCATATCTTTCAGCCTCACACTTCCCATCCCGTCAACACCAAACCACGCCTGGAACATGAGTCATTCCCCCCTGAGCTTTTGGACACTCAGACAGGGGGACACATGGGAAGAACTTGGGCAGACACATGAGCCTGATGGGGGTACCAAAAGGTCTCTGGGACAAAAAGTCAGGATAGAGATGGGGGAGGGGACAGGGGTGATGCATCAACTGTTAGATGAGCATGAATCCTCAGGTGCCCTTGCAGTTGTCAGGTCTAGATTACAAAGAGGAACGCTGCCTGTAGGACTGCAGTATGCTTAGAGCTCTTGGGCTGAGGGCAGGCAGAACTAGGTCTAAAGGCCATACACTGTTTAAAACACACAGGGTTATTATGGGTGGAACTGAAAGATTTCAAGCAGAGTTTGAGCTCTGTCTTCATTTAACATCTTAACCTGGTCCTTCTTTGAAGTCACTTCCTCTTCCCTAGAGCCACTAGGCTGGTGGTTCCCAAACTCCACTCCCCACTGGAATCACTAAGAGTTCCTTGAAAAGTGCAGACGCCAGGTCCTCCCCACCCCCAGGCATTCTGATTGACTTGGTGTGGAGTAGAGTCTAGGCCTGGGCTTTTGCAACGTTCCCCAGGTAATGCTAAGATGCAGCAAAGTTTGGAAGCCACTGAGCTATTGCACTTGTCTTTGGAGCTGCATACCACTGGTCAGCAGCCTTCCAGCAGGACTCTGGTGCATGATGACCATTTCATAGCTCCAAGCTACTTGTAGCGTGTGCAATCCTCGCCTGGCTCCAGGCTATTTGTCCTGCAACTGGCTGATGACTGTGACTGCTTCACTGGCCTCAGGTCCAGCATGGCAGTGTGTGGAGAGCCAGGCAACATCAGGGCTGCAGGGTCCCTCAGGGGTTGGGAGTAGGAGGTAAGATGGGTCACATCAAGGGCAGCATCAGCCCAAGGTACTTGTTGCTGCTCTGGGTAGACTGGCAGGACCAGGCTGAGCGCTCCCTGCTCTGAGGGACTGTCCAGCAATTCTGGAGAGTGACAGCTAATTTTCTGTGTCAATGTGACTAGCCAGAGTCTATGCCTTGATAGCTGACAGATCATTACTTCTGGGTGTGTCAGGGGTATGTTTCCAGCAGAGATTAGCATTTCAATGGGTAGACTAAGTCTCACCTAAGTGAGTAGGCATCACCCAACCTGTCCAGATTGTGAATAGGGCAATAAGGTAGTGGAAGGGTGAATATGCTCCGTGTGAGATGGGACACAGTCTTCTGTTGGTTCTCAGGCCTTCAGACTCAGCCTGGAGCCACTCCCTAGTTGCCGGGGCTCTGGCTTGTGGACAGCAGATGATGGCTTCTCAGTTTTCAGAATCATGTGAGCCATTATCACACAACGCGTCTGTTTCTATGTGTCTATACATGTAGCCTATCATTTCCTTTTCTCTGGAGAACACGTGTAGCTTCCAGGAACAAATTATGATAAGGACCTCATGACTCAGGGATGACCTTTTTGGGGTCATTATTCAACCCCTTTGATGCAGGTCTGGCTAGGAAGTCCAGGCTGCAAAGCAGGGAAGGCCATGCTTGTGACAGCACATGGCTTCTATTTCTCGAACACTCAGCACAGTCACCACTGACACACAGGGAGTAATCACATGCATCAGTGGTTGGTAGTCATGGATAACCATGAGTTGGGACCAGTATTATCCCCATTTTACAGATGAAGAAGGAGACTTGCAGAGATGAAGTAGTCACCCAGGCTTAATTTGAGACGGTCTTGTTTTATTCTGAACTGTTTCCCAAAGGTGATAAAATGATTATTTTCAAATGGACTACAAACTTTTCTCAAACCACCCCAAATGGATTTGGTAACTGAAACAAAAGGAACACAACAGCGAGGATGTTTTCCTACAGGAAAAATCATTACTTCTAGCTTGAACTTTATTTTGGAAATCTGCCAAGTACTATGAGGCACAGGGCCTTGAGAAACTGAGCGGAGCAGGAGAGGCAATCCATCCCTGAAGGGTTCCAGCAGAAAAGCTGCTTTGGCCAGTGTAGACAGTGTACTGGGTGGGGCTATGGGCTACCCCAGCCCACTCTGGGCTAACTGAGAAACCTGGATTTGGAAGGGACCTTGGGAAGCCGGGTTCCTTTCCTGTATCTTGACTCCCAATTCCCTCCCTTGCTGATGAAATTGGAGATGCCAGAGGCGGGTGTGAAATGCCAGCTTCTGGGTCAGAGGCTAACTCAGAAAGAGTGTGCGTGCCTGTGTGTGTGTGTGTGTGTGTGTGTGTGTGTGTAGGGGTGGGGGGGTGTTGG